>LRSR01006880.1:0-12080 GCA_001579985.1 Hypsibius dujardini
CAGACAGACAGACAGACAGACAGACAGACAGACAGATAAACAGATAAACAGATAAACAGATAAACAAATTCGCCAAGACCATTATGACGTTTTTTTCTAGTCTGCAAGAATTCGGCCTGTAAATCGGAGTTTTGTTGGATCTGTCTCGGTCCGTGGCAGCCGCATGGCTCATCCTGGTTCAAGTGCAATCGCTACACGGAGGATGACGCCAAGGCGGCGCGTGATAATCAGGAAAAATCTCGCTATGCCCTGCAGCGCTACCTATTCTATTTTAATCGCTACATGAACCATCAGCAGAGTCTCCGGCTGGAAACCAAGGTATTTACGCACCACTGGCTCATCGACCCTTGTGCGCAGTTATACTTGCAGTGCCAAATTCGGTCATCTAGTTTCTGTCTCCTTTCATGTTTGTCTGTGTGTTTCTTTACCAGTATGTCTCTCTGGCTGTCCGCCTAACTGCCTAACTGCTAGTCGGTAGGTCTGTCTGTCTGTCTGCCTTCTGTCTGCCTTCTATCTGCTTCTCTGTTAGCCTGTCTGACTGTCTGTCTATCTGGCTGTCTACCTGCCTGCCTAACTGCTTTTCTGTAGGTCTGTCTGGCTGCCTGTCTGTGTGCCTGTCTGTTTGCTTGTTTGTTTGCTTGTCTGACTGTCTGTCTATCTGTCTGTCTGCCTGCTTCTGTCTACCTACCTGTTTGTCCTCTCGTGAACCGATTCAACAAACTTTTCATTATCAGCTGAACAACTCCATTCGCATCAAGATGGAGGAGCTCCAGCAGCACAACATGTCTTGGATCGAAGTGCAATTCCTGAAGAAAGCCGTCGATGTGCTCCAGCAGTGTCGACAGACCCTCATGTTTACCTACGTGTTCGCCTTCTACCTGCAGAAAAATAATCAACAGGATATTTTCGAAGACAACCAGCACGATCTGGAACTGGCCACGGAGACACTGTCGGGCTTCCTCGAACGCGACATCACCGGGCAAAATGTGGCGGAGATTAAGACCAAAGTACAGGACAAGGCGGCCTACTGTGAGCTGCGCAGGAACGCCCTGGTCAAGCACGTTCACGAGGGCTATGAAAAGGACTGGTGGGAGTTCAGTTTGTAGATTACAATAAATATCGCGCAGTCTGTGTTGTGTGATTCAACTCTCTGTGGAACCGGTGACTTCATTTCGTTGTCTTCTCCTCCTTCACTCATGTTTATCTCTCGGTGGGTCAGTGTATGTGTGCCGAAACTCTTCGTACTCATGTTTTTGGTTTTATTTAACAGTGAGCTTCATAAAGTAATTAACATGCCGAAAAGAAGAAGGTTTCCATACGAGGAATATGCTCCATTTCGAGTCACCCCTTGCTGGGTTCTATTTCGAGCCAGCAAGCAGCAATTCCATTTGCACTAGGAATGGACCCTTCCTATACATAAAATAAAAGAAAAATAAAATTGTTGCTGAACAGTGGGTATTATTCTATTCCAAATTCAATTTACAATCGATTAGCGTCAGTCCTCTTTGCAAGCATACACTTAGCTCCGCCTCCTGACATCCATCAAATATTGAACTATTATCAATTGATTTCAAATTTAATGTGAGATAGGAAAGCGTCTAGAAAGGTTTATTTTATGTATAGGAAAGTCTCACGATTCTCATAGTCGTAGACGAATTGATAAGTGGCTCGAATTAGCGCACTTCCCTCGTTCAGAACGCAGTAGTTGTTCGTGTGAACGAGGGCTTTTTTATGCGAGTGTAGCAGCTGTTTGTTCGAACAATAAAATTGTTCTCTTTTGTTGAGCTGAAATTATTAATTCTCCCTTCCAAGCAGACAGGCCATTCTCCGAACAGTCTGGTAATTGAAATATTAAAATGGACGGGGGATCGTCCCTGAACAGCGGGGCAATTGTCGTGAAGGCGAGCGATGCGGAGCGGAAGACATTCGGAGCGTCAGGTGCGGCGACATTTTTTGTTGGAAGTAACACAATTTTCATTCCCATCTTTCTTTCACACCGTCCATCACCTTTCTTTTGCAGCCAAGGCGCGTCAGTTGATCAATAAAATCCCGGACGAGCTGTTGAATAATCCGGACCTGCTGGCGGAAATCGCGAGGCTGCCGACGAATTACAACTTTGAGATTGCCAAAACAATCTGGCGAATCCGATGCACAGAGTCCAAGAGGGTTGCGCTGCAATTTCCCGAAGGATTGTTGCTGTTTGCCTGTCCGATTGCGGATATCATTGAGAGGTGAGATGGATTATTCGGGTGGAGAAACGATAGAGAACACATTTGCCTAATCGATCAATCAAGCAATTCGCGCGGGTGCGTGGTTTGAATCAATGCAATAGATCAATCAAGCAATGCGCGCTGGTCCGTGGTTTGAATCATTGCAATAGATCAGTCAAGCAATGCGCGCGGGTGTGTGGTTTGAATCAATGCAATAGATCAATCAAGCAATTTGCGCGGGTGTGTGGTTTGAATCAATGCAATTGATCAATCAAGCATTGCGCGCTCCTGCGTGGTTTGAATCAATACAATCGATCTATCAAGCGATCTAGTCAGGTGCGCTTTGTTGCACTCGTCAGTCAATCGATCCACGAATGTATGTGCAGGACAAACTTGGTCGGTCGGAAGTTCTGAGTGTAATGGTTCTTTATTACTATATTTATTTTTCAAATCAAAATGCATTATTGACAAGGTCTGCATTTATTCATTTGTCCAGGTTCACGGGTGCGGAGACGGTGGTGATGGGAGACGTCACATACGGCGCCTGTTGCGTGGATGATTTTACAGCGCGGGCGCTGGGATGCGATTTCATGGTGCATTACGGACACAGCTGCTTAGGTACCGTATGCTCGCGATCTCAAGAGACACTTTTTTTGCCCTACCCGTAGATTTTAACCAACCCGGGTCGTGCCTATTGAGTGCCGTTACTCAAATTATCCCTGTAGGGAGAAATATACGGACAAACACGACTGTACAATCAATCGATCGAGCAAAATGAGTAAGCTGTACGAAATGAGCCAATTAGAGCAGAGTGAATCAGATTGAACGTTCAATCGAGTGCAGGGCCATACCGAGGGAGGCGGGGCTTAGCTGTCCCTTGAGATCGCGAGCATACGGTATAACATTAAAAACCAATTGCTTTGCTCGATGGTCCAAAACTCATCCGGATCCTCTCTTGTTCAACTCATTCAATATCGCAGCAAAGCTTTGTAAAACATTCTTGCTATTTCAGTCCCCATTGATATCACGAGCGGAATCAAAATGCTTTACGTCTTTGTGGACATCGCTTTCGACGTGCGACATCTCCTTGCAACCCTGGAGAAAAACTTCACCCCTGCATCGCGGTTCGCCCTCGTCAGCACCATCCAATTCATCGCCTCCCTCCACGTATGTCGCCATATCCTCCATTCCGCGCTGTTTAAATTAATTTAAATTAAAATTAGCGGTAAATGAAATTAATTACATTTTAAATTTGATGAAGAGATTATGAATTTTTATGTAAATATTTGTATTTATTCTTTAGTTTAAAGCCGTGGTATAACGTAAACGAAGTAGTCGCAAATTATTAACTTTTTATTCCCTTGTTTCAGCTTTTAGGAGAGGAACTCCGATCCAAGGGTTACTCTGTGCTCATCCCTCAGGCGCATCCCCTCTCACCTGGAGAAGTCCTCGGCTGTACTTCGCCGAAGATAAAAGACGTCGACGTGCTGTTATATGTCGGTGATGGGCGGTTTCATTTGGAATCCGCCATGATTGCCAATCCCCATCTGCAGGCGTACAAATACGATCCTTACACCAAGACGTTATCGAGAGACTCCTATGACATGCCGAGGATGCTTCTGAATCGCGGAGGAGCCATTACGACCGCGGCTTCGGCTAAATTGTTCGCCATCGTCTGGGGAACCTTGGGTAAAAATCCGCTGTTGATTAAATTGAAAACATGCAGGCAGACAAGAAATAAGATCAGAGAAACATATGGAGATATGAACGGGCAGGCAGGAAGTTAGACAGACAGACAGACCAGCAGACAGACAGACAGACAGACAGACAGACAGACAGACAGACAGACAGACGAACAGACGGACGAACGGACAGACATGAAGACACAGACTTTTTTTGTTTGGAAACCTGATTGCCGTTTTTTACTACAGGTCGGCAAGGATCACCAAAGGTACTGGCGACGCTGGAGAATAGACTGAAGGCCGCTGGGAAGACTTACGTCATAGTATTGTTGTCGGAAGTCTTCCCCGGCAAACTTGCCCTCTTCCCGGAAGTCGATGCGTGAGTGAACCAGCGGGTTTTTCTATCTATCTAGACTCTTGTCCTCTGTCTCTGTCTTCCTTACTGTCTGTCTGCTTTTTCGTATTTGAGTTTGCCTGTTTGGTTGTTCCGTTAATTCGTTGTCTGCTTCCCTGATTAGTTCCCTGCTTATTTGTATGTCTGTTTTTCTGGTTGCCTGTTTAGCTTATTTATTTTCCCGCCCGCTTACTTGTCTGTCTGTCTCTCTGTTTTGCTGACCATGTGTCTGTATGGCTGTCTTACTTTCTGGCTAACTGTTTATTTTCTATATGGATGGCTGTTTGTCTGCCTATCTGCCTATCTGTCCGTCTTTCAGTCCGTTTCTGTCTCCGCATTTATCTGCTCATTCGTGATGCATATCGTATAGCAGTTTCTGTTTGCTACCCTTTCCCAGTGCCCTAACGGCTGGTCTCTCTTTATGTCTTTGGCTTCGTTCATCATTCTGTCTAGCTCCTATCCCTATATGTCCGAACATTTTTGCCTTCAATACCCTGTCTCGGCTGAACGAACCCCGCCCTTCCTCCTCGTTCATAAATCCTCGTGCTTTTCTTTCTAATATTTATAGGTGGGTGCAAATCGCATGTCCCAGACTGTCCATCGACTGGGGCACTGCATTCAAGAAGCCGTTGCTGACGCCCTACGAGCTGTCCGTCGCGCTAGATACGGCCGTGCTATCCGCGGACTACCCTATGGACTTTTATGCGCGCAACAGTTTGGGACCTTGGACGCCGAATTACGCCCCTCCGAAAGAGAAACCCACTCGTGTGGTGGCTGTGAACGATGGGTCCCTGAATGAGACAACAATCGTGCCTCCGTTCTAGTTTTTTTTGCCACTGTCGGTCGGTTTGTATTCATCTCTGGCAGTGCCTATTTTTGCCAACCCAGTGATGCGCTGAATCTTTGTCAATCTATTAAATGTAAACCGTGAAGAATTGTTACAGTCTTAGTAGAATAATTTGTCGGTGTTTATGACTGTCTGATCTGTCCGTCTGTCTATCTATCTGCCTGCCTGCCTGCCTGTATTCGTGTTTGCTAGTCTGGCTATCTGTCTATTTGTCTGCCTTGCTGACTGTCTGTCTGGTTTGGTGTTTGCCTGTCTGTCTGGCTGACTGTCTGTCTAATTTTCTGTCAGACTGGCTGTCTGTATATCTGTCTGCCTGTCTGTCATTCAGTCTGTCTCTCCCTGTGTCTGTCTTTCTGTTGTCTGCCTGGCTGCTTATCTGTCTGTTTGTCTGTTGCCTCTTTGTGCCTGTCAGTGTGCCTATTTTTCGGTATAAGTTCTTGTCTGATATGCTTGACTGCGTTCCTATGTGAAACTACAATTCATGTCCGATCCGGCGGAAGTACATGGGAGAGGTGCATTTCCATGCCTGTACAGTACTATTATAGCATTCTTGTCCGGTGTGAAAAGGCGCACTACCCTAGAAAAAACCTAAAAGAGTTCCCACGCAAAGTGACACGCGCGACAAGTCTTTCTCCAATCCATGATTCAAAAAAAAGTTTCCGCAAACTTTATTTGGCATTCATCTTCCCGGCACCGATCCTAACGCTGCCATTGGCTATAATATTTGCGCAGACGGGGGCGTGACTAATAGCAGCGATTTTGCGTACGACGATAGTACGCTAACTCGGACACCAGATTTCAGCTTAGTTATCTGTCGAAACTTTCGGTAGGATAGGCCTAGCGCCTACTATCAGTAAAGTATCATGTCTGTATTTTCTGGCACAGAAAGAAAACGGGTTCTCGTAGATATGCACGCGCTGCTGTAGGGAAATTAAAGTTCATAATTGATCTCTCGCCAAATTTCATTCTCAAAATCTCAGCTGTTGCTTATTTTTGCTCTGCGATCTCTCCCGGAACAGATTCGGACACACGCTTTTCCCACTTGGGACGAAATTTTGAAAATCCTTTGCTTTTCCTTTCATCAGTGAGATTTTGTGATTATTTCGCTGCTGAAGTTTGTCGTCAATTTATTTATGTTGAAATTCTTTCCCGATTTCACTTCTCCTTCCTCCCCCCGCCGCGATGGAAGATTCGGGCGCCGTCCTGATGGACGCCTGTATCCGCGAGCATTCGCGAAAGTTGAGCCGTACCGCCAGCACTGATGGCGGCGTCATGACCGCCCATAATCTCCGTGAGAGTGTGGCGGAATTTTGCAACCAGCGAATCGGCGCCGCCATAGAGAGCGGCGATTTTCTGGAACTGCCCAAGACGAAAACCCTCCTGGAACCGGAGAAGTTACGTCAGACCCGGATGATTGTGATCTGCGATGAGAGGACAATGTTCGCGGCGGTGACCATGTCGGCGGAGGAGATCCGCGGAAGGGGAGACGAGGCCAGTGAGACAGTGCTCTTTCGATTCGTGCAAAAAACGTACAAGTGAGTGTGCGATTGATTGATTGATGAACTGTGTTGGATCGTGGTGCTTAATTTGCTCTTACGGCGCTTGGTTGATTGATGAATTGCGTTGAATTTGCATGTCGCATTTAGTTTGCTCTTACATCGTTTGCATGATTGAGCCGTTGAGTCTAATTCGCTTAAACGCTATCTATTTCTAATCGTTTTGATCATTGGTTTGTATATTACTTGTGTCAAAATAAGTCAAGTAACCCGAACATCACTAATATTTAAAATCCTGCTACTTCTAACCTCTTCACGAAATGTGTTTGCAACGTAGGCGCTTATTTCTTATATTGATTAATCGATTGATTCAATGATTGTGCAAAACACTACAGACCCCAGAAGTTCATTATTTGATATGTTTAAAATTCTTTCTTTTGGTGCTTCGATTTCAGTTTTCAATTTTTATGTGCATTTTAAAATATGCTCGTTATTTCGGGTGGGATTGAACAGTTTAGAATTGATGCTTTTAGGTGGGCTTTACATTTAGTCCCATTCTCGATGAGCTGATTGCATGATTGGCTTGTCGTTGCCTTAAGTTTTGTTTCGAGCCCATCCACATCCCACGATGGCGGTGAGGACGTCACCAAAGATTACGTACGCCAAGGATTAGTTTAGCTTTAATCTTGTAATTATTCGCTCTTAATATCAGCAACTGTGTTGAAGACTACGAGTAATGTGATGATGTTTCATAAAGAAACTAGGTGTAGTTGTGTTTGATTTGATTGTCCATTACTTAGTCACCATGGAATACTATTGATCAAGTAATTGAATGATTGGGCAGCTTCCTTCATAGCTCTGTTCTTGTTGGATTTCCCAGGACGACTTTGGGCGAGGTGGAATTCCAGTTGTTATTCAGAGGCGCTGTGGAGAAGCTGAAGCTGTTCAGCGCTCCGGGCAATCCAAAGGCAATCCCTGTTGATGTCATTTGTCTAGATGATCGCCCGGAGGGCTTGGCGCGAACGCTCAACAGCTCAGCCAAGTTCATCGAGCCGCTGACCGTATGTTGCCTACGAAAAGCACCTCGGAATGATTCGACGTCAGTCTGTCCACTTTTCTGTCGGTCTTATCTGCATTCCGGCCTACCTGCCTATCTGTCTATTTGTCTGCCTTCTCTCTGTCCTTTTTATCTTTCTCCTGTTTATGCCCGTTTGACTGTTCTTGTTTTTTTTCCGTCTCTCTGTTCTTTGGATGCACTTCCTGCCTGTAATTTTGCCCATGTAAGTCGTCAAATCAGCCTGCCCCGCCGTCTCTTTGTCTGCATTTACATGTCTGCCTGCCTGCATATGGCCTTCGCTTTTGTGGTTTTGGGTTGATCTGTCTGCCTGAGACCGGTGTGCACACGTATGTTTGTCTGTCTATCTCTCCGCTCGCCTGTCTGCCTGTCTTCCTGACTGTCTCCCTGCCTGTCTCTTGGCTTTTGTGTTTTTAGGTGTGTCTGTCTGCCTGTCCGTATGCCTACCCGCGATCCGTCAGTCTGTTTTGTCTGCATGTCTGAAAGCTTGTATTTCTGTTTATCAGTACCTACTTCTCTGCGTGACGATATGCGTACACGCGTATATTCGGTACAATTGCTTTGTCAGCATTGAATGTTCACTGTATCGTGCTCATCGCCCCATATATTGCTGTGCTTTTTCGCAGGCCCCCGGCAAAGCCTCATCAAGTGTCCAGTCCTCGACATGTGAACTCCGACAACAACGACAAGCGTCTCTACCGATGCCGAAAGACACGTCGGTTAACGAGTGCAGCAGTACCAGCGATACCGCTGCTACCTTACGGATGCCGGGCAGCGTTGCCGTGAAAAGCGCAAAGCAGCCGGACGAGAGCGACTGCGTGGTTTCACCGAAAAAAAAGTGAGCGAGCAGCGCACAAATCCGCTACGTTGTTGGTTAGTTTACTTTGACGTCATTGCTGTGGCGTTTTTTTATGTTCAAGGATAAAATGACATTTAATTAAATTAATGAAAATAAAATGAAATAAGTTTTAGGAAAAAAAGTTGATTTCAATCAAAAACCTAAATGCTCTCTGTATGTTCGCGACATTTAATTAATACTGCATAAAAACGCAGTTTATTTAAACTATAAACAACACAATGATTGTTGTAGATTTCGGCGACGTGCAATCTCAAGTTCGCCAGATGTGTCTGAGCCTGAAGGCAGTCACGATGAAGATGATGACGACGATGAAGATGACGGTTTTGTATTAAGTGTTCGGAGAAAAGCGAAATCACGTCGTGAGAAATCTGTCGCCAGCACGTCCAAAAGTTATAGCGAAAGACGACGGTCTCGCTCTCTGTCAAAGGTAACAGCCGATCAGATTTTTACTGGCTTATATTGTTTGTCTTGTATTGTCTGACTGTCTCTTTATTTGGATGTCATCCTGATTGTTTCTTTATCTGTCACTTTTACCCTTTTGCCTTTTTGTTAACCAGTTGTCCTGGGTGTCTGTCTGTCTCTTTATGCAGTTGTCTGGAAGTTTTTTTATGCCTACGGGACTTTCACTCCCTGTTAATTCAGACTCGTCATCGGTCGGCGTCCAGCAGCGACAGTAACCGTCGGAGTTCCCGACATCGAAGACATGCTAAAGACAATCGGTAGGTAAAAGATAGACAGTCGTTCTGATACAGACAGACAGGAGACTGAACCGTTATACAGACAAACAGACATATAGAAGAACTGTTATACAGACACATAGACACGTAGAGAGACAGACAGCCAGACACATAGACAGACAGACAGCCAGACACATAGGCAGACAGACAAACACGCCAAACAGATACGCCACTATTTTGTCGGCTTACTTATTAGCCGTTTTGTGCAGTAATGAGGCGTGGTTTTTCCCTTAGAATTATGGGTCATCCTGTAATTGAAACCGATGGCGGTCACAAGTTACGCGTGGAATTTTGTAAGTGCTAGACGATACGCGCGCGTTCTTTGAATAATGGAGTCGGAGACTGAGTTAATTTCTCAACAGTGTCTGGGAGCTTGAGTGGCATATCGGAGAGTGATGTGAAGACGGTTTTCGCGGACTTCGGAAAGGTGAAAAACATCAATATCCATAAGAACGAGGGGTTCGTGTATGTCACGTTCAAGTCATTCAGCGCGGCAAAGGATGCCGGACAGGCTGTGAACAAGATGAGAGAGTAAGTTCTTCATGCCTCTCCTGTGTGCCCGATGGCCTATTCAGGCATCGCATATACAAAAAGAGACAGACAGACAGACAGAAAGGCAAAGGCAGACGGACAGATAGATATGCAGACAGGCACGATAGTCAGGCATGAAGCCAGGCATGAATTCAGACAGTCAGACAATAAGATGGATACAGACAAGCAGTCAGTGCGACACTGAAATAGATATATAGTCGGGACGTCGAGAAGACAGACAGACTTAGACCAGGAAAATATAGATGTACCCTATGCCTTACTTGTTTTTCAGCTTATCAGCCATTTTTCATTTTCAGTGGCGTCAAAGGTAGACGTGTGTTATGCCTATGGGCTCTCCCACCGAAAGACTACATTGGGATTCGTCCCTGCTTCACTTGTGGTCAGAAGAAGTTTACGTCCAAGTATTGCGACGAGATTGTTCGTGCGTTGCCTGCTGTGAGTCGTACGCCTAGCCCCAGCCCAGACAGGTTGTCCAAGCGACGAGTAAGCAGCTGACCGCTTGATCGTTCTCTTTTCTGGTACATCTTCAACGTCCGTTTCTAAAAGCATTTTTTCGGGGTTTCTTTTTTAGAAGCGGGAGCGCAGCCGTTCAGAGTCTCCGGATATTCCACCACTCCGTCGACAGCTAACCGATTCTCGAAAGCCCAGCCGCAAAGCGGAGCGATCAACTTCACCTTCTCCCGTGCGAACGGTAAACTAAGCCTTCCGAATCCGATCACCCACAGGCACACACGGATGAATTGAATTTGTGAACTGAATTTGAGGCAAATGGAAGGTATTCTGACAGGCATGCAGGCAGGGCAAGATCCATGCGTCCAGGCAAGGACGAAAACAAGACAGACAGACAGGCATGCAGACAGGGCAAGATCCATGCGTCCAGGCAAGGACGAAAACAAGACAGACAGACAGGGAGGCTGGCTGGCTGGCCGTCAGACAGATAGAAAGGCAGACAGACAGACAAGTAGATAAATAGAAAGACAAAGAGAAAACAGACGTGCCACCATACAGGCAAGCAGGAGACAGGTGCTATACGTGCATGTAAGTTGACAGTTGGACTAACATGCAAATGGATGGGCAGATAGACAGACGTACAGGCACGGCAGTCAGGCATGCATACTGACTGAATTACAGACTTGTGAGACAGACATATGCGTAGACAGAGGGGCAAGGGGAGGGAACCGTTTCATTTAGATGCTGAGTGCTCTGGTCGTAATTGTACGATTTTGAGGATTGTCATTTATTTATGCAGGGTCGGAACCGTGGTCGTTCGACTCCTCCTGTTGTCTCAAGGCGACTTCAAGATGCGGTTCTCGTTCCTCCGAAAGCCCAACGGTTAGTTGAGCGGAAGGCTTCACCGCTAGCGTCTAAAAATGTGAGTTTCAATCCTTACACCGTAATTTACTAGGCATTAGTAGTACAGCATAGTTAGCCACTTAGACAGACAAACAACGAACAGTCAAACAGACATGCAGACAGACAGGCAGACAGACATGCAGACAGACATGCAGACAGACAGACACAGACAGACAGACAGACAGACAGACAGACAGACAGACAGACAGACAGACAGACAGACAGACAGACACAACAAAAGGCTGACGTGATGGTTTTTTCCTAATAGTCTCGGCGTCTAAGCCCATCAGAATCGCCTAAACCAGTCTCATCCCGGAGGCAAACTTCACCTGTCTTCTCTCGAAATACTGTTCGGAAAAACGTCCGACCGGTCGAGCGCACTGCATCACCGCCTTTCAGAAATGTAAGACAGACGCGCCAACTGACGGGCAGACAGACAGACATGAATCTGTAAAGAAATCCCGAATCATGTATTTTCTACCATGAATTATTCTGTGATTACAGTATCGAGAGCGATCCCGGTCAGAATCTCCGGATTTCGGGCCAGTTCAACCCGTTGAACCTGCTGTTCAGCGCATAGCTCACCGACCGGTGCAGCACCGAGATTCGTCCCAGACCCGAAATGTGAGTCTACTTGTGCAAGTGTGAGCAGGAATGTTAAGACTTTCTTCTATTGTTAATATATACTAATTGACCAACTTGTCATTTGTTCGTAATTAAGGCATATGCTCAAAATCGTCCCACGCCAAGCGCTATCCGAACCCAATCGACAGCTCCGTCCTCGTCTGGGATCAGTCAAACCGCCAGGACATACCGCGCTCCGCCGAGCTACAGACGGGCGAGTCTCACTCACTAAGAGACAATACATAAAAGCA
>LRSR01006881.1:0-12975 GCA_001579985.1 Hypsibius dujardini
TTGATATTTTTACCACATATTTATTTAGATTCAAAAAACAAATTTTCAAAAAAACTTCTCAAAGGGGTAGGAACCTACTTAGCACCAGCTTGCTAACACTTGGATCGCCCGAACAACATCCAGTCTCACGTGTCGACATTTTTTTTCTCAGTATCGAAAAAATAAGGGACTTGAGACTGGTCCTTAGTGCATCTAGTAAAACTGGTATTGCAATATTCGAGTGAATACAAGCGGAGTTAAAAATGATTAACCATTAGGAAAAGGTTAGAACTCTGCCTAATGATTCGCTGCGCTACCACTGGTTGTAACCACTACGAATGACGTGTAACTGACATTTCGTGACTGTGTAGTCACTCGTTTGACTGTTTTTAGTCCATTCTTCGTCAGCGGCGCCACGGTTCCCACTACCACTGAAACGGTTACATTTGATGGTTGTGAGGAATTTTCCCCACAACCATCCTTGCAAATTTAGGATTTGCAAGGAATCATTCAGCGCTTTCCCTAATCTAGCAAAGTTTTGCTAGACCCGGTTCTATCCGTATACCCAAAACACCTGGTTACCAGAGGGTTAAACGATTTTTTTTAAAACGTTTGATTCCAAGAATTTCGACACCCGTCCATTCCAAATTCGCTTTGAGATTGATATCAGCAGAATCTTTTTCGGATGTCATGGGGCGGAGCTATGGGCTAGTTTCAATCTAGGCTTCCGAGTGATACTGCAGAAATGACCCATAGCTCCGCCCCCTGGCATCCAAATAAGATTCTGCTGATGGCAATCGATTCCAAATCGAATTTGAAGTAGATAGATCTCAAAAATCTTGGAGTCAAACTTTTTTCTAAAAAATGATGTTTTTACGTGGTTGGGATTAAAAAATTGAAACTTCGGAAACGTTGCTGATAAATCAATCAATCAAGCCCTGGGTCATAGCACAAAGTGGTGCGGGGATTTCTTCCTTATTTTTTTCTGAAACCGCGAACGTGATTTCCAGACCGAAACCCCAACGTGAAATCATGATATATGGACAGGTATTTAAAAAAACTCACTCCGATCGGAGGGAAAATTTCCGTTCTTGCCCCTAGTTAGAACAGAATTCCGCACTACTGTAAGTACCTGACCCACGCGGCCGGAATGTTTCAACATGATACCACCGCTGGATGCCGCCACCGCAATATTTCCTTCCTGCAGACAAAACGACACCGCGTATGTATCACTAAACGACAGATGCTTATGTGGCCAGTAGCACGCCGAAATAAAGTGAGTCAGCATGGCACGGGAAGAACTTACAAAATCAACAGCGATCGCGCCGACAGTGTCGAGATGGACTTCCTCATTCTCCTCCGGGCAATCAAGGTGTCTTCCCGCCGGTGAAACACCAACAAGTGTGTGTGATTCCAGTAGGGACGCATACTTCTTGAGCTTCTGGAACCTTTCATCGGTGATCAGTGATGCCGGGTTCATCGTTGGAACCCCGAACCGCTGTGCAAATGCTTCTGCACCGGAACCGACCAACAACCTGCAAGAGGGACGAGAACGCCGTAAGGTACGCTGCAGGAAGCTAAGTGCGGGCATATATTCTGAAAAAGGAACGGACCTTACAGTGGCGCTAATAAACCGGAAGTCGTGTCCGCCTGATGTTTCATCATCGCCGCTGCAAGTTGAATTGGATTCTTGATTCCTAAACGCGCATACCGATTGACAAGTTGTGTTTTAAAACACTTGAGAAAAATAAAGTCTCAAAACAAACCAAACTGAAATGTACGTGAAATGAGGGAAGAACGCATACTTACCGGAGACGGCTCCACATGCGCCGGAATGACCGGTCCGACCGTCCATGATGATGGCATCGCACTCCACTGTCCCTTCTCGGGTCAGATTCGATCCGAAGCCGGCGTTGGTAATGGGGTCATTCTGAAATGAATCGCACAAATCCAATCTGAAATTCCTGCTTTAACCACTACAGCCCATACAATGTATTACATACAGAATGCTTGATTGATTCATTGGTTATGTTAACGAGTTGATTGATTCATTGCTTATGTTAACGAACTAACCAGCAAACGGATAGTTTTCCGTTTAAACGTCAAGGGTTAGACTGGTTTTTGTTACTGTTTTACGCCTTTCACCATGGCACTATTGTGCGCAAGGATGATTATTAGGTAATTAAACGGACCATAAACAAAGTGATCGATTGACGATCAAGAGTTGTACATATAAGCTAATCAGGATGCATTGATTGAGCTTTCAGTACAAAACTTCTACCGTACGTATAAGCTAATCAGGATGCATTGATTGAACTTTCACTACAAAACTTCTACCGTACATATAAGCTAATCAGGATGCATTGATTGAGCTTTCAGTACAAAACTTCTACCGACTGCTTGATTGTCAGAAAACTTGCCTCTAACTGTCCGACTGCCAAACAGACAGCATTCTCAGCTGAATTTCCATTCTTCAGGAACTCAAACGCCTGAAATAAGAGTGTTAAATTCACTGCAACAGTTATTTTGAAACGGCGACATTACTTTGGTGCACGTTGATTCACAGAGCAGTTTGAGCCTTTGAGCATTAGTTTCCTTGCACGAACCCGCACCTGTTGCAGAATTACTAGTACTCATACTCACACACTACGCAACGAGAGATTAAAAACAAGTACTGCATAAATCGCGATGTTCTTACCCGAATGAACGGCTACAAATGCGTTCATGATCCGGCAGATTTGACAGAACCCCAGTTGATGTCGATTGATTGATCAGTTTGATTGATTGATGTTCCAGTTGCTTGGTTGATAGTGTGACTTTGTCATCCGACAGTTCGACTTCGAGAGGAATACGTAGGTTTCAGTTGCTTGATTGATTGTTGATAGTGCGACTTTGTCATCCGACAGTTCGACTTCGAGAGGAATACGTAGGTTCCACTTGCTTGATTGATTGTTGATAGTGCGACTTTGTCATTGGACAGTTCGACTTCTTCGGTTCAATCGAACTTCATATCATTCTGGCATGTTTGCAATTTCATGGATTTCACGTAATAATGATTCCGTTCCCAAGCCTGGCAAAATTTACGAGTACAAAAGGAAACTTTATTTTGCAACTGCAAAATAAAACTCTTCACAGGCAAAATGAAGCCACAAATGAATTACAGTCAACGAAAAGATTGAGTAAACTGGATGGTCCGGAGTATGGGCAAAAGGGGCGGTGCAGGGGGGGGGGGGTCAGGTAGTTGATTGTTCGATTGTTTGCAAACCACCCCCTGCTCCGCCCCTTTGCCCATTCCCCGGACCCTTCAGTGTGCTCAATCTTGTCGTTGACTGTACGTCAGTATATTATGTACTGTGCTGCAACTGCATCAATAAACTCAGGCGGCAAACAAACCGTGGCGTTATTTCTGTTCGCTTTATAAAAGTGCATTCGTTCCTTTAAATTGGAAGATAAAGTCTGGCTAGTCCACGCGACGTCTGTCAGGTGTGGGTATCGTTACGATCACTGGAATCGGAACCGGCGCTGCAAGGCTCTTCCGTATCGCAAAACGACGGAGCCGCAACCCGTCCGGAAGTTTCATCGAGTCCGCCGCGCCCAGTTTCTCAGCATCCTGTATTGTGTCCGGCAGTGGTTTGCCCTTGGTCTCCCGCAACAGCGCCGACGAACCGGCCGCAATTATCCCAACGATGCCCACAAGGAGAAACCCGGAACCCTTCACACCGGTCGCCGGGGACTGCAATGGGACAAGCGAGTGGTCAACAAGTTTTTGGCGGGATCTCGGGAAGGGTGGGACCGTACCATTAGGGGCAGCAGTGGTGCGATGACACAGCCAATACGCAGCGCAATACTACACAGACTGAAACCGTTGTTCCGGATGACGGTCGGGAAGAGCTCCGACGTGAAGACAAAGATCACACAACACGTTCCCACGAAGAACATTCGACCGATCACTGCCATGATGTTCTGCGCGACGAGCTCGGTGTACGTCCGACCGGGAATGGCGCCGGCGACGACGGAGCAGACCCCTCCGATGAGAAAGTACACCACCAGCGGCAATTTATTTCCAAATCTGCAAAAACAAACACGATGGAAGAAAACGGCGCAGGTCAATATATGAATGCGAAGAGTGCGACCTACCGAGAGGCGACGCCGTATGCGCCTGGTGTGGAAAAATGGCACAATGTGATAAAGTGGAATACTGACAAGGGAATCCCCTGGCCATCCGATATATGAAATCTTCCACCTGCGTGTGCATGTTCTGTACCGGACGCTGTAGTTTGTTACTAATATTTTCGCCGAGAAACCAGAGCTTCCAATTTTCAGGAAACTGTCAAACCCAATTCTAGATGGCGCTACTCATGCAATAATGATTTACTGAAATTGATTGATTTGATTGAAATGTTTATAAACATTTTATTAAATCCACCAATCGAAAAATCAATTGTATTTAAACTATTACGGCATGAGCAGCGCCATCTACAATAATTTTTTACCGCTTTTAATTCCTAAAAATTGGAAAATGGTTTTCAGAAACTTTTCTCAGCGAAAATATAGTAGAAAACGGCAGCGCACAATGCAAAACCTGCAGAAGTGGAAGATGTTTTATGGAAGAGCGGGGAGATTCCCTTGTCAGCAGTGTGACAATACGGGAATACAGTTGTGGTGGAATTACTTCTTCAGCCCACACACCAAACCCATGCGCCCACACATGTTAAGTCTTTGAGTGAGCACGCTGGAATGGGCGTGGGCTGAAGAAGTAACTCCTCCACAGCTGTGTATACAGTGAAAGGAAGTCCTGAGATTCGAACGGTCACGTGAGTTTATTTCTTTCGAACCGTTTGCTCGGAGCCGGTCGTTGCTAATTTGGAGTTTGAGACAGTAAAGTAGAAACGACACTATGACGTCGTTCGAATCTCAGGACTTTCACTGTACGAGTATCTACACACGTGGCAAAAACCTTGCGCTAACCGAGTTAAGCCATTACACTCGTCGCATGGCTGTTGCACACAACCCCCGAGTTAAAGTGCCTAATTCTGTTAGCGCAAGGTTTTTGCCACGTGTGTACATAATCTGCATGTTACATACATACGTGTGTATATGTACTGTACATATGCTAATTGTGTACCTAGGATGGGAATGAATTCTACCAGTCCATTAATGGCCAAATTGAGGTAGACGTCGCTAGCAATTTCGCTGCTGAGGTAGGACGATCCCAGATATCCGAAGTAACATGCTAACCTGTGTGGTATACCGTACAAACAACTATCCATCAATCTTTCTACAAGCGGTCACTTTCGTTTCTTCATGATTTAGACCGGAATGTCTCGTACCAGCTGAAGCAGCAGAGCATGGTGGTACGCCGGATGTTGGGCGTTCGAAAGCAGTCCAAGAAGGAGTACGCTCTGGTGGCCTCAGCTGACTCTGCTTTCTCCGCAAATCGGCGTATACGGTCATTGGTCGGTCCATCGAGAACAATGCTGTTAAATTTGGCCACGGTCTTGCAATTGATTAGGACCTGATCACTGTGGCTATGCAGACATAACCACGTCAGCGATTCCGGAGCAAACCTTCAAATTGCAACATATACTTGTCATTTAGTCAATAATAATGAAGCTTCAACCGTGTGATATTAATGGCCCCGAGTCGAATTGTCTCATTGTCACATTAATCCAAGCCCAGGTGTCGGTGTAAACGGTAAACGGTAAACGGTACTAAACCCTCCGTATCACCCGTCGCTGCGGGCACTTTTGAAGTGTGAAAGTTCGGTTGTTTTTCGCAAGCGCCCGGAACACGTACCAGAAAATGGGGATGGACAGAACGGTCGCTGCCGCCAGGAAGGCCTGGATATGCCTCCAGTTCTGCAGTAAAAATGCTACCAGCGTGATCAGAAGCACACCGAAAGTGTAGGACAGCTCGGCCAGTGCGGCCCAAGTTCCCCGTCGGTCCGGTGGAGTCCATTCCATCAGCAGGATGAAGAAGCTACTGTTCATTCCCTAAGCATAAGGTGACAACGAATGTAGCTGAACCTAGTTGTCACATTGAATGCATATCGACGAGCGGTAACTAATAAGACTCTGTCTTTATACATGTGCATGTACTCATTACTCACTTGTCTTGCGACTCCAACGAAAAACCGCAGAAGGACAAAGGATGTGTAGTCGCGAGAGAACACCAGACCAATCGTGAGAATGGTGTAGAGCAAATTGCTGAGAAGCAGCGTGGGTCGCCGGCCGAATTTGTCCGCTGACCATCCGAACAGGGGCGTAGACAACATCTGACCTGTATGCGTACCCACATTTATGTACATGTTATACAGTACTAACAATTTCAATTTAGTTTCAGTTCAGTTTCAGTCTGCAGCAAATTCAGCAACTGCAAAGACTTATCGAAATAACCCTTACCCAGGAAATAAATAACCGAAGCCAAATTGACCAGTGCCGCTTTGTCACAAATCAGGTTCATCTGCGAGAAAATGGAACCTCACAATTGTGGGACCGCCTGCGGCCTTTCTGTTAATCCTGTTCACTCACATCAGCGATGATGGACCACTGCTTGCCAGGGTACTCGTATATGTAACCGTTGGGACAGCTGCATACGGCCTTTGTCTGATTAGACTCGGTTATCATGCTGTCGGTAGAGTTCCTCGTAGGATCCCCAACACACCGGACACTGAGGGGCGGAAGTCCGTAAAAAATCGGCATAAAGTCGTTCATCGCCAGCGGGATGTACTGGTACGCTAGAACAAGAAACTGAATGATCTGAAAGCGGCCTGGATTTCCCAGGAGCCGCAAGACTTGATCCACTTCATAAAATTCCTCAGTTTCACTCATGATATTTTTATGCTGGTACCACAGCCGATTCGCGAAGGTGAGACTTTGCGACTTAAGATTTCACTGTTTGTTGTAAAAAACGCAGAAAAATGTGTTTAATTACCCCCAAGGAATGTATTATAACTTGTCAAGTGTGCTGTCACAGGATGAGACCGGTTATTTTGAAAAACACCGTTAAACCAGCTAAACACTGTACTGTCTGTCTGTCTATCTGCCTGTCTGTCTGTCTGTATGACTGACTGTCTGTCTGTCTGTCTGTCTGTCTGTCTGTCTGTCTGTCTGTCTGTTTGTCTGTCTGTTTGTCTGTTTGTGTGTCTGTAAGCGTGTATGTGTGTCTGTCTGACTGTCTGTATGTTTGCCTGCCTATCTGTCTGTCTACTTACACGCCGTTCCCACGAAGAATGATCCATAAAACAGGATCTCGACTGTGAGTTAAATACCAATAAATAAATACCAATAAATACCTAAATTTTCACTTGCAATACTTTTACTTACTTTTACTTACCTTTACTTACTTACTTACTTGCTTGCTTGCTTACTTGTACTTACGGACTTACAATGATACAGCACCAACACTTAATTTGTACATTCAATTCAGTACGAAACAAATTCTGTTTAGCATTGTAGATCCGTATCTATTACATAATAATAAGTACCAGTAACAGGTAGTTCAAAGGGATTTATCTAATCTACAGAATTTATCTTATCTTCTGTATCATATTCTATCACCGACTGACGACGTTCCAACAAAGCATTTCAACATGTGGACTAAAAAGGTTTAAAAATTGAAGGATGTGTGTGGCATGAAATAATGGTGATAAATCTGCTGGTGAGCGACAAAAATCTTCAGTGGAGACTACACCATAATAACACAGAAAACTGTAGAACAAACAAAATAACGACCGCGTCTTGCTTCGGATAAAGCATGCAGTCAAATGCATCATATTAAACCTTCTCTGTTTTTCGGTGGAAGAGCATCGAGATCAAACGCTTGCGTTGAAGCGGTCGAAGGAATCTGCCCAGACGTTTTACCGTCTGTCCTGTCATACTTCCAGGATAGCCAATGTCTAAGCCGGGTCAGTCCGTAAATGCCCAGCCACATCAGCGGAATGACGACCAATGCGAATCCGACCAACAGTCCCGACGTAATCGCCGGGGTCTTGCCGTAATTCAAGAACCCATAAATGGGATTGGGCGTCCCACCGGCGCCCCAGAAGATCAAGGAAAACACAATGTACGTTCCCGCAAAAATATACGTGAACATGATATGGAACAAATTGATCGGTAAAGCCACAATGAAAATATCACCCAGCGTGACGATCCCATTAAGGAGATGGACGTGGATGGACGTAACGTCCAAGCTCTCCCGCACCCGACGATCGAACGGAACCAGCAGAGTCCAGAATCCGAAGCACACCATGATGGTCAGTCCGGCTTGCATGTTGTATACCACCCAATGGGTTTTGCTCAAGGTAGACATCCGATGAGTTGAGTTGGTCTGGTTGGGCTGGTTTGAGACGACAACTCGAGTGGAATCGGTTGTGAAATAGTGCTGAGCGACATTGACGGCCGCAATGAGGAGGTAAACGTTGAAGACGGTGAAGGTCCAGTTGGTGAGGTAGATGGTCCATCTCCAGCCATGTGGCTGGTCTTGCCGGAGTCCGGTGGTGATGTTCGCAAATGGTGCTTGAGTTGAGGTGTTATTACCCGACGACCCCGTTCCCGATCGGTTGTTATGTTCCGATGGAAAGGGTTCTTCGCGGCCGGTGATATCACCGCCGGCGTTTTCGACGACGATCCCGCCGCCGTAGACGACACTGATGATGAACCATGAGAGGAAGTATAGGGCGAGGATCACACGATATGCAGTGTAGGCGAAGGGTGAGATGAACGACCACTGAAAAAGAGGTACGAGTAATGCAGGGCGTTTAAAACCTCACAACGTGAACGGGACTCAAACTGCTCATGTACGTGCATATATATAGCACAGTGTAAAGTGTAAGGATGGAAAAACTAAATAGGCTTAAAAAACTGAATTAAAACTAAACTAATACTTTTAGTAACTAAATTTTTGGCTCTAGTGTTTATTTGACTAAAAAACTAAATAAATGACTAATTTTGATTTTCGCCAGAAATATATGGTGCATACCTCGCTTCGGTAGAAACGGTGAGGGTCGTCATGCTGCAAGCGGAGCTTGTCCAGCACAAAATGCTGCCGGACCTTGGTGATGAGCACTTTCATTGGGAAGACGAAAACGTGGCTCCCTCCGATATGGAAAGGCTTGAAGAAACGCAAAAATAGACTCGGAAGGTGCCGTTTTTGGGGATTCTACCGGGCACGAGTGGCTGACTGCATTCTTGTGGTGAAGGTGAGAGGGGATCGGCGTGTGTTGATCTTGGCTTGACGCGGCCAGGTAATCTCCCATCCAAAGTTTGCCAGGGTGACGAAGGTATTTCAGTTATCACCTCAATGCGCTGTCTCATGTGCAACCAATGTTTGCCTTATTCCCCAATCAAGCATGCTGAAAACGAGTGTGAAGACCTTCTACAGTGACGTACGAACATATTGCAGGGTACATATACTCGTGTATCTTATCACTGTCACTGTCGCGTACAGTCCAGACCGGTCTTCCACAGACCCCCTTCCGTCATTAGAGCCTTCAACAATTAATTCTCGGGTCCTCGTAACAACATTCTACATCACTCTCAACGGTGGTGATTAAGGAGCGGTGGCATTTTATCGAGCTTGAAGAACTTCTATCCTAACAGCACCTAAATGTGTTGACGGTTCGGTTGACGGTTCGGTTGACGGTTCGTGACGGTTTGTATCTGTAGTACTGAAAGGATTCACGCTCCTTGCGAGTGCGTATGCGCCATTATTCATAGTCGTTTACCGCTCCATTGATTGCTGATTTTTGTGAAAGAAAACGTAACTTACCCGGGATGCAAGCCAAATCAAATCAAGTCAAACGTAAACGCGGATGCGAAGAAATAAGCGCTAAGCTGGAGGCGCCCGGCTCAACTGACACGAGTCGAGTCGAACTGACGAGCGCGAGCCGTCCGACCAAAATGTGAGATCATTTTTCAGCAGAAAAATTAATTAATTTATACTCAGTCTCGCGCACACTCAAACACAAACATACTTAGCTTTCACGTACTTTCAACTATTCCCCCGGTTATTTCAGAAAAATGAGCAAATCATTATCGAAGGATCAGAAGGATAAAGTGAAGCAGTAAGTTTTTTCAGTTTGAAGAGTTTGAGGAAGTTGCAGTAGAAATCAGCTCTATCATAATTTGCCCGGTTGCGAGTATGACTGCCGGAATCAGGTCGATGCAGACAATTAATCAGCCTGATCTGTCTCATATTTTCAGTCACGCAGTACTGTTGCTTTAGCACTGTTTCCCTCTTTGAGTAATCCCATTTCTACCTGCCTCCAACCATATGGACGGTGTTCTCTTTGCTTTTCCTGCTTTTCCTTTAGGTTTACTAGCCTCACGGAATCGGGAGACGCTACTGCTCAGAACTGCCTCACACAAAATGGCTGGAAGCTCGATCGGGCCGTGGACGCGTACTACACCAATCCAAGCCAATTCCTTGTGGCGGAGGCCAAATCCCAGCCGGATCGGAGAAAGATTGAATCCATCTTCCAAAAGTACAAGGAGCTGGATCGCGAACGAAACGCTGAGTTTATTCTGTTCAACGGGATGGTACGGCTGTTGGAGGACCTCCGGCTGCCGGTGGAAAGTGTGAGGGTGCTCATTTTGGCCTGGAAGTGCGAGGCGAAAGTACAGTGCGAGTTTAGGTAAGATAAAGATAAACAATTAATGTGATTAGACAATCGACCAATCAATCAATGACCGATGCCGCACTGGCCGGTTTGTAAATCGATCAAAAAATCAATCGCAGCAAGACGTGTTGTCGACTGCCTAGACGAAAAGGTTCAAGTTTCTATCAATCAAGCAATTGATACATTGAATGAAGAGGGAATGAATGAATTTTTGGGTGTCTTTTTTTTTACTTGTTATTTTCGGTAAAAATGCAAGTGCACTGGACCTGGAACCAATCAATTTGTTGCTTAAACGAAGGGAAGAGATCTCTGTTGTAAATTCGGACATTCTGTTCCGACAGTGATGGGTTGTGTTTAATCTGGGGTTTTTTTGTCCTTCAGTCGTGATGAATTTGCCAGAGGATTACTAGAACTAGGCGCGGATTCGCTGGACAAGTTAAACCAGAAGCTGCAGTCTGCGGAGGCTGAATTGAGCAATATGACCAAGCTGAGGGAACTCTACAACTTCACATATGATTGTGAGTAAAACCTGGTCGCCATCAATCACTTGTTTGTAAAATTTCTCTCTTTTCCAGATGCTAAGCAAGCCTCTCAAAAGAATGTCGACTGTGATGCGGCCGTCGCCTACTGGGGCATCATTCTAAGCGGCCGGTTCGCCCTGCTGGACGATTGGATACAGTTTATCAAGGTACGATGCGGCAAACTCAAGCGTTATAACTTTCTTCAACACAACTTTCTTCGACGAGGACGCAAACCGGAAGAGGGAAGACTAGCATGGGCTATAGGTTTATTAGCGGTGAACGAAGGGCGAACGCGTCACCAGGTGCCGCAAGCGGACCATTTACCCTCTACAAACACAGCAGATTCAGATAGAAATGTAGACAACGGAGAAAACTTAAAAAACCAAAACATTAACAAATAGGGCGTGGTGGGGGGGGTGGGAAACTAAAAGGTGCCGGTGCGAACTCGGCAAAGCTGAAACTGATTTTCTCGCACTGAAAAACCGCACCTTTACACTTACAACAGAATCAGAAAGTACACCACTCAACAGACCTTGAACAAGATTATAAAATCACTAACGCGCGGGGATGCACGGCGAGATATGATGACGAGTAGTCTAGGTGAATCGTCCAGTTGAAATTTAAGAGGATTTCGCCCGTAATCGAAATCTTCCCCGTTATTAGTTGACCCACATCTCGAAGATTCCCCTTTAGTCCCGTGGTCGAAATGCACCTCCCCTTTAAGGTTGCCCTTTCGTCCCGTGGTCGAAATCCTTCTCCCCTCTAAGGTTCCCCTTTCGTCCCGTGGTCGAAATGCACTTCCCCTCTAAGGTTCCCCTTTTGTTCCGTGGTCGAAATGCACTCCCCTCTAAGGTTCCCCTTTTGTTCCGTGGTCGAAATCCTTCTCCCTCTAAGGTTCCCCTTTTGCCCCGTGGTCGAAATCCTTCTCCCCCTTAAGGTTGCCCTTTCGTCCCGTGGTCGAAATGCACTTCCCCTCTAAGGTTCCCCTTTCGTCCCGTGGTCGAAATGCACCTCCCCTTTAAGGTTCCCCTTTCCTCCCGTGGTCGAAATGCACTTCCCCTCTAAGGTTCCCTTTTTGTCCCATGGTTGAAATCCTTCTCCCTCTAAGGTTCCCCTTTCGTTTGTTTTTTTGTAGGATTTCAACAACAACCGCTCCATCCCTCGTGACACATGGACCCTCCTCTTCGACTTTGTCATGACGGTCAACGGCGACTGCAGCAAGTACGACAAGGATGGCGCCTGGCCCGTGGTCATTGACGAATTCGTAGAACACATCAAGGCCAAGCAGCCGAAGCAGGCTGCCGACGGAGCCGTCACCGTTGAACCGATGGAATACTGAAGCCACCCAAATGAACACCCGGCAACCCCAATTCTGTGTTACTGGCCGAGTGCGGCGACAACGCAGTCGTCTTTACCGCGCGTGTCCTGCCTGCGGATGACGCGCGGTCATTCTGTTTTTATCTACAATTAATTGCCGGCGTTTCTGATATGACTCGGACACGTGGTAGCTGTCTCTGTATAGTCTTTTATGCCCATTGAGATCTGTGTGAAACATGGGCGAATCAATGCGAATCAGCAAAACTGCATGTAGAAATAACATGTTGTTCTGTTTTCATTTCGGTCGGAGGCGAAATCATCATTTTGGTCCGCAATCGAGACCGTCAAGAAATCGGGCCATTGTCACTTCGAAACGGTACATCGTGTGAATGATCCCTGCTTTCAGACTCTCAACACAGGGAAACCGTATTTGCTTGAAATATAGTTGGAAATAATTGCAAATGTACTATCGATAATTAATGAGAGTGAATTCAGAAACTTTCTTTAATCAGGGCTCAATTAATCTAACACCTGTAATTA
>LRSR01006882.1:0-12256 GCA_001579985.1 Hypsibius dujardini
CAGACAGACAGACAGACAGACAGACAGACAGACAGACAGACAGACAGACAGACAGACAGACAGACAGACAGACAGACAGACAGATATAGTGAATGGATGTCGATCAACTTACGGAACGTGCTTCACGTTAAGGAGGAGACGAACACGCTCGGCATATGGACAGAAGCGCATAGAGAAAACTGTCAGGCCCTTGTCATTCAACTTGGGCAAAGTGGAACCTAGATTTAGAAAATAAGGGACAATAAGGAATGAATAAGGAGTGGTGAATAACTATACGTAATAGCCACGCAGAGTAGACAACGACGGAGGAAATATTTACCTGCTTTGAACTGCTTTGATTCTCCGGGAACACCCATCTTATTAAGGCAAACGCTGCTTCTACTATTCCTGTACGGAAACTCAAGGAGGACGCTAGGAAAGGTGAAAGGAAGAAATGCAAAAATGAAAAATCGAGAATGCTGGTTGCGGCCTTGAAGAAGGACGATAATGAAACTCTCATACAGTACGAGTACGAGTATTTATATCGCACTAGCTCCGCTGCTCGGAAAGACGCAAACGAGGTGCTTTAAAATGCGAGTAATCGATCGAACTTTGAAACCGGCGTGGTGACAATGCAAAAATGATGAGCGTACCGTATCCGTACGTTAATATCGTACACACACGATCGGCGTGGGATAACCGACCAACCGGCGGCGGCGGTCAGACTCGGCAAGCAAGGTTAAATTGTGTTGTGTCACGCTGTTTGTTTCCGAGGACCCACAAACCGGTACGGTAGTGACAGCAATCTCAAAGCATTTTAAGGCCTAGCGTACTCGCACCAGAAGAGTCGAGAGGCGAGCATTATTGCGGTTACTGAAACTGCCTGAACGATATAGCATGATTTAAGCAGGCTTTGGCCATGCTCGCTCTTTGGGCAACTGTTCAGGCCTAGTATGGAATAGTATCGTAAAATGTGGTGTACAACTGATATTATTGTGCGAACAATGCAGCCAATAACATCCGTATTTTTTTAATCTCTCCACGACGCACGAACTCTTAGCTGCTCAAATCTTTTTGGAAGAACGGTGGACACATTACAAATATATCCCAGCGTTCTTGAAGAAGGTCAAAGATCTCAGTGCACGCATCAGCGGATGCATCAGTGCATGCATCAGCGTAGCACACGGAATGTAAGGACAATAGTACGAGGATAGCAAACCACCGGAAACGCTCCAAATATCAGATTTGAAAACTTTTAAAACGTGAACAAGATCTTACTTCGCATGAGCTGTCAGATTGTACCAGTATATGCAGCTTGCGATATGGACACGTGCTGAACACATGGGAGAACGACTTTACTTAGGCCGCTTCCGCAGTTCACTGGTCAACAGTGCGACGTGGTCTTCGAGGAAGTCCAATTTTTCATCCTTCCTGGCCAGTTCTCGTTGCAGCTTCATTATTTTGGCGATGAGGACGGATTGATCAATTCCATCTCCCGCTACCGCTGATGATGCTCGTGGAGAGGGAATCTGCGAAAAAAAGGCACAGTTGTCTGGCTGGTTGCGTGGGAAAGCGCAGACACGTCATAATTACAATCAACGACAAGACTGAGTACACTGGAGGGTCCGGGTATGGGAAAAAGGGGCGGAGCAGGGTGGTTAGGTATCCGGGTATGGGTAAAAGGGGCGGAGCAGGGGGTGTGGTCAAGTGGTTGATTGTTCGATTGTTTGAAAACCACCCCCTGCCCCGCCCATTTTGCCCATTCTCCGGACCCTTCGGTGTACTCGATCTTGCCGTTGACTGTATGCAATGGCCCACCATTGCCAGAGTACACCAGGGTGCCTAATCGTTGTAAACAACCGCAATCATTTATCAGCCGGGAGATTAGAGCTGCCTTGCTGATCTAAAGTAGTGTACCATCAATTACAGGATGGTAAGTAGGATGATGACTTACAAAAGGATCATCATTGGTGTGGCTGGAGAGGGCATGACAACTGGCTGAGCCATGAAACAAGACGGGGGAATGGTCCGCAGAGCTGGATGAGCTTGCGCGAGATCTGAGACTGGTCTGGTCCGACGAGTCATGATCACCTCTTCCGTTTTCCGAGCCGTTGTAAGTTTTGGTTGCTGCAGTTAGCTGCCTCTTAAGGTCCTGAAATATAGAAGGACGTAAATCAATGCCATTTAACAATATACTCGGAAAGTCCAGACGCTGGTCGAAGCAAGGGCTTTTCAATGTAGGACAATTGGACAAGCTCAGCCGCACAAAGACAGGCAAGGAGAGTCGAAGAAGATGAAACATGCCCAATTTATTAGACACGCAACAGGATACAAGGTATGGATGGAGAATTTGGACGTGCAGGCAATAATAATTGGATGCATAGGTAACCAGAACGACATATCAAGTGGCAGACAGTCAGACGCGGGCATGATGCGTGTACAGCAGCGACCCTTTACTCATACCTTTAAAGTGGCTTGATACATTCTAGCAGAGAGTCGTTTTTCGTTGCTACTATCCTCCGCCTCCTTCTGCAATCGTTGAATAGTCGCTTCCTTCTCCGCAAGATCAGCTCGGAATGTTTCCCCTTCTGAACGTCTAGCATCTTGCTCAGTGGAGAGCAGGAACGAAAGCTTAGACACTTTCTCCAGCGCTGCGGTTAATTCTCTCCGCACGGTATCGAACTCCATCAGCCGGACCTTGTGAGCTGCGTTCTGAGAATCCAGCTGAGACAATAAAACAGCAAAAATCCCTCAGATGCAAATTCCATGGCACGAAATCTACAATTGATCTAGTACAGGACAATCACAAACTGCCGACGCGATTATTCGTTACCAGGCATAACATAATCAATCGACCAATCAACCCTTCTCACTCGAGTAATATCAAATCCTCCAATCAACCGATCAACCCTTCTCACTCCAGCAATATCCAATGCCTAAGCACAACGGGCTACTTTGCAGATTTCCAGTATCTTTCCAGCCTACACTTACCTCAGAAGAAAACTCTGTGACCTTAATCTTCAAATCGACATTGTTGGAGGTGAGCTTCTCAATGAGATCCATGCTATCTTGGCATTGGTTCTGATAGTTTTTCATGTCGCTCTCTGTGTCCTTCAGCAGATCACGTAACCGATCCAAGTCGCCCTGCAATTCCACAATCTGCTTCCGGTAACTACAACCAAACAAATCCAGAGCAACATGTCATCAATACCTACGCCTGATAAAGCCTCGAAATTAGCACAACATACACTTGGTGTTAGTAAATTAAACTTACTTGTCAATCTGAGTTTCCAGTTCCTTCTTCAAATTGAGGTGCTCCTGCAATCCCGTCAGCTGCGTTCTGTGCGCGATGAGTGCGTCCTTGTACTTCCTCAACTGAACGTAAGCGTCGCTCTTCTCCGCTTCAAGACATATCACCTAGAGAATAACAGCGGGATACAATCACATCTCCGGGAATGAGCAGGAAAACGGAACCATCTGGGAACGGGGCAAATCGTACCAATGTGGCAAAAACCTTGCGCTAACCGAGTCAAGTCATTACACTCGTTCGACGTGTGGCTGTTGTACAGCCCCGAGTTGAAGTGCTTAATTCGGTCAGCGCAAGGTTACTGCCACGTGTATATACTTTGGCTTTCATGGTCTGCAGTTCTTGCATTAGTTGTGAGTCCTGCTCGCTTTTGCTCATCTTCCGACGGCGATAGCTGCAGGAATTCCAAGGAAATAGGACGGCTGAAATTTCATCGATAAAACAGCTGCGAAGAATGCGGACAGAGGGAAGTTATTATTTTCATTTTGGCAAATGACACGAGACGTGTGTTTTGGTACGCAGACGCACCCACATAAACAAACACCAGTTCCTTACAGGGCAGTCTTGTGGCAACGTGGATGGATAGCTTATGCTTATCCACTTTGCCTGTTCTGTTTACTGGGCCATGTACTGTATTTCCTCGATAGATGGCGACAGCGCACGGGCTGTGTGACGTTAAATTGGTTCCCCCTACTCGTTAACGTGTGCCCTGCCTCTGCCTGTACCTCGCATGCCGTACACACAAACTTTATGTGTACAACGGGCAACCATTACGTCACGTGACTCGTGCACTGTCGCTATTTATCGAGGAAATACAGTAATGAATTTTACTTCTGCCACTGGTTTTATTCCTTTTTTCTGTCTACTTCAAGTTGTTCATGGCGGAAATAATATTCGACCCGGTTATTAGGGAAATTTTGGATTCACGGCGGTTGATTTTCGAGGATGAGACCAGTATCCGGCACCAGCTTGCCCTCAGCACTCGCCAACATTCGCCGTGGTTTGGCTCCAGGCAGCTGGCAGTTTGCTCCGTCGTTTTCAGCGCTGCGGGGGGATATTTTTATTACAACACTGGCGTTCGATTTCTACGAAATGCGCCACTTGTGGGGAGGCTGTTTTTAGCTGCTGGAACGGCGAGTGCGGTGGGAAGCAGCGCGCAGGAGATCGCTCGACGACGGCTGTTTAACCGAGTAAGTTACCAATCAATGGATGTGCGCTAATGAAATGTGATCGTTTGCTTTTAATTCGTTTATCGATCAATCAATCGATTCTACCATGAGAAAAATCAAGAAAAAACAAAAAAATCGAATCTTTTCCACTCGGATTTTTTGGCGCTTACTTTCAACAACTACCTAGTTGTGCCTACACCAGTGATCAAAACTCGGTGCAGTGGCGCGCGATCTGAATGATCTGGCTTCGTTTGGTTAATTCGTTATCCCTCAATCAATGGCCCGTTATTATCACTGATTCACTATTACTGTAACTCTCTTACAAGGGGTTGGAACGGTAGCCAATCTGCCTGATTTTGTTTTTCGCAGATAGTCAACTAAATATGCAGATTTCAAAGTTGGGGAAACATTAAGTATTTTTCAGGTTAGAGAATTTCTTGGACTTCTCCGAGATGCATCCGAACTTTCGAAAAGGATTGCTCGGTGGATATTGGACAACGAAGTGTTGCAGCGCGGTTACGCTGTCACTTCCCACTCCCTGCGAGACCCAAATGCTCCTCCGCAGAGCGGAAACGTTCTCTCGCTCAAAGCTTGCCTTCGTCTGCGACGGTCTGCCTTTATTGAGGCACGTTCCATGGTGTTTGTTATGCGGGCAATCGCCGTGGATCTGTTAAAGTCCATGTCTGGAGGTACAGTGGACGCTTTACATGCTTCCTATTGCATGTAGTGGTCCTGCTATATTCTGATTTCCCGCGTTTTCTTTAAGGAAAAGATCCGGATCCGTTGGAAAATCACATCTGCTTGATTCCGTTGGAGGAGTTTGGCGATTCCCTTAGCATCTCGCAAGATGACCTGGAGGCTCTTTACCTCTCCACCGACGGCTTCTCTCTTCAAGCAGTAAAATCGCTCACAGGATTACTCGACTTGCAGGTGTCTGAGTTCTTGAAGTTGCTCTCAACGTACCGGCTCACTCAAGGTACAGCTGTGGCACGATTTCTTGACGAAAAACGTTAATCGGAACACATGTTATTATGCCGGTGTTCCGATTAACGTTTTTCGTCGAGAAATCGTGCCACAGCTGTATGAGGCGATTAAGGCGCTGCTGAATCACGGACATTTGTGAAGTCAGGCATCGAGACGGTCAGATAAATAGTGGTTTTTTCAGTTGGTTGTTTTGCGGATTTTTCGCTAACACGTCGCCTTGGAACAGCTCACACCCTATTTTTGGAAGCGTTTCGTCGGATGGAGATGGAGTACCAGTTTGAGACTGACGACCACCTCGCCGTCAGCTCATCACTTCGCCGACAATCGACCGTGACCGGTGCTGGTTGGAATCCCCCTGATTGTCTCCGTAGTCTGGAACTGCATCTAACGGCTGCTCTGAAGGACTTGAGAATCGTTCTCACCGAGAGACGAGACGGAGATGAAGGCAGAGAAGAACTGCAGAAAGTGCTTCAGGAAGACCGCCTGGAGAAGTTGGGCTATCACGTCAAGTGCTCTACTATGCTGTTAGATGTACGGATTCTTGCTGAACTGGTTGTAAATGGGTGAATTTGGCTCGGATAATGTTCGATTATTACAGCATCTGAAACGCAGAAGCATTATTGCGGAGCAGTCTTCGGAAGACGGACAATTATCACCGACAGCGTCAGATTTCGAGATCCGGCCGGTCGTTACGGGTGACGATGAGCTGCAAATTGAAGACGACATTTTTGAGGCCCTCGTTCTTGGCGATGCGGAGGCTGAGCACCGCGGCGAACCGGTGTTCTCTGAATTAGTGAGTGCCACCGGTTAATTACATTATTTTTATCCCTGATCGTCTATCTGCCCATTTCGGTCGATTCCTCGTCTAGGTTCACATTTTCATGCATTTGTGTTTCTTTTGCAGAAGCATTTGGAAGAGCAGAGACACCAATCAAGAATGGTCATCGAAGAAATTAAAAGCGTTTTGTCGGCCCGATCTGCTGATTGGACGGAGCGCGAACAGAAAGTTCGCGAACGAAAAGGACTTCCCGCCCGCCAGAGCTCACCGGGCCCCGACACACCGCCACTGCAAACTGCAAGTTCTCCGATCCTACCCGCCGATTCAATACCCCAGCAAGCATCCCCAGAACAGATCAGTAGTGCAGCGGAGATGGCCAATGTGGCCGCTGCTCTCGGCTCCCAGTGGAGAAGTAACACGGAAGCGAAGTTTGGTTCTGACGACTCGGATTCTGGTGCGGAATAGGTTCTTGTAGTAGAGTTAATTTGACCTTTTCGGTTGTTGAGCGTTCAGTTGTTTTTGCTCACATTTATGGCGGCTTTCGGAATCTCTGGGAGAATTTTGCCGAAATCTAGCACTTTGCTAATGCGGTTAGGAAAATGTCTTCCAGCTAGTTGCGTACTAGTCCTTATTATTCTTTGCATGCCAAATATTCAATATGCTACAGTGAGTATAGCTTCTTTCACTCCTTTTCCTGTAGTTTTAAGCCGTCTGAACCTTTTTCAGATTGGTTCGGAAAATTGCATGTTTAAATAAATCTTATTACGGGTAACTGTTAATTTCAGTCGTTTTTTCTAAGGTTCTGACATAGTACTGATACCAGTGTTAATCTGGTAACGACTTTCGGTAAGAATAGGGTTTATGGGGTCTAGCAGAGTCAATGGATCCCTAAGGGCTGCAAGTCTTATGATTCCATGGTTCGACGGTACGAAGGTTCGATGGTTCGAAGGTTCAGTGGTACGATGATTCGAAAGTTTAGTTACACGAAGGGTTCCAAGGTAGGATGCTTCGATGGTACGAATGGTCCGGTGGCACGCTGAGTTCAGTGCCACGAATGGTCCGTCATCGAAGCATTCGATTAGCTAAAAGCTCGATTACACACGTTTGCTCAATCGAGCTCACCACGATTGAGATTGATAGCCAATAAAACGGCAATCAGAGATTTATGGTATTCAGTTTTCAGATTTACGGTATTCAAAGGGCGAAGAAAAACGTTGTTCTATTTAGGGGCACAGATAGAGGTTTTAGACGCTGAAGTCGGTCGCTTGACCTCTGGCTATCGTTGAAACTTGTTTGTCGATGCTTATCGAAACACTGTAATATGCATTAAAACATGGGTTGTTTTCATTGATGATCGTCAACGCTCGCACCCTACGTCCATCGTACCCTTCGAACCACCGTACCAGCGGGAAATGAAGCTTAAGACCTTATAGCTCTACAGGCTCTTCAAGCTTGTCCCCATATATGCAATTCTTCCCTGACTTTCGTTGGAAACATGACCTGCCACACCGCGATTGGACTTTCGGTGGCATGCATAGGCCAGTTGTCCCATATGTAGGGTACACTTCCCTCGTCTGATTACAGGGCAGTCATGGTACTGCGAAGGGATGCATGAAGACAGTTTATGGGAAGGAGAATTTGTGTGACAACAATCTTTTCAACTTTTTCATAAACAAGAAAGGAAAATATTCCGACTAGCTAGCTAACTACATGACCACCTGACAATGGGAAATCCGCATGCACGAGGTCCGTTTACGATACCCTCTAAAATGTAATCCTATTCGCGCAGACTCAGCAGCATGCACCTATCCCCATGCTGGGTTTACCTCTACCCTACCTGAAGGCTCAAGTCCGGTCGAGCAGACCGCCACAGACCGGCGCATTAGCCTCTCGGTGTGCTGAGCATGTGAAACTTGATCCGCCCGCCCCAACCAGTTCCGCTCTGAAGGTTTAGGCATGGAGAGCACTCATATGGCTATCAATTGTTGCATCCTCTCACTCTCTCTTTCTTCATGACTAAATTTCATCTGAACGGCCAGTCCGACAAATGCTTCTCATTACACTTTAAATCAGAACCTCTTTTAGGTCTGCCAGATGAAAAGAAAATTTACGATTTAATTCTACTTCTACTGCTGATGACCAGTTGACCGGCACGTGTTCGGCACGTATCTCGGTTCAGGACTCGCCGACCTCACGCGTTTCATCGGACTTTTATGCCCTGTTTCGATATAAGACTCATGGAAAATCACGCGGGAGGTTGTCTATAATGCGCTTTGATCTTGATGCTAAATCAGTATCGACAGGTCAGTTAACCTGCCTGATGAATGATGATGATGAGATGTGGGTCCTCGTACTGTGTTGCCTGATGCTGATTTGACTGATCAAACACTGCGCAAACGAGCCTGACATGGCATGCTCTGCTACTTTACCTTGTCCTAAATTACCCGTTCAACCTGTCAGGTTGACACACATGGTCGGACTGGAAAAAACATATTTGCCCGGCATGATTGCGGTCTCCGCGGTCTGACTCTTGGTGAAATCTATTTGGAATGCTTTTCTGCCTCCACAAATTGGCCATTCTCATCTCTGTCCTACGCAAAGGTAAGTGATGAATTAAAAATGTTTTAATATGATTAAGTTTCTAATTAATAAAAAGAACACTGACAAACTCTTGCCCCGGAGATGCACGACTACACCCTGGTCTGCAGACTTTGTGGTCGATATTTCTTTTTCTTCAATACACGAATGCATTTTGTTTGAGGTTGATAGTTGATACATGACCGAGTCGTCAAGATGAAATCGTTTGGAGGACGATATCTTTTTATGTCTCTCGGGTATGATTTTATATAGTCATTAAAAATTTAATTAAAAATTTAATTAAAAATTTAATTAAAAAACCTAGATACGTAATTATGTAAATAATATATAAAACGTGACTTCTTTTTGCAGAGCGTCTCTGTTCACATTGCTCTGCAACCTGACATGCCCGACAACCATGGATAAAAAGGAGCGCCGAAAACGCTTGTTTGTCTTTGCCACTTTTCTCCTCAACTGCCTGGCTATCGCTTTGCTGGCCGCTGCCCTGGGAACTGATTACTGGGTCGTTTCACGCCTGAAAGACCTGACCTCAGAAAATGGACCGAATTCTCAGCCCAACTTTGAAAACAATGGTCAATTAGAGGGGGACAATGAAACGGTCTGGGCAGCTCGGCAGATCTATGCAAAGAACCGTCCAGGTGGCTCTATTAACTTTGGATTGTTCCACGGGACGGTTCGGCACAACAAAGGCCTTGGTGAAAGACAAGCGGAGCTGAAAAGTAAGTTCAAGTTGGCTTAGGCTCTTCATGTGTTGTAGTTGCAAGTGGTGCACGCTCTCTTCCTGAACTTGAGTTTTGCGTCTGCAAATAAACGAGACCGCGCACATCAAGATGAAACGCTTTCTTTTATCCTGTGCACCGGCTTTTAGCTGTCTGCCCGTCTACCTCGTGCACTCACCTGTTCATTGTGGACCCGGAACACCTTGTAATTGGCGGCACTGCGGTAATTAATGGGACCCGCGATGACGGGCTGCACACGGAGCTTTTATTTTCGGATATGTGCAATGTTAACTCCGCCTCAGGCAAGTAATATGAGCAGATAGTTAAATAGTTCTTTTAACGTTCCAAGTTAACAATTTTTAAACGTTTAAACGTTCTTCTGTAAAATTTCACGCGAAAAGGAAATAATTCTGTTTCGATTTTTTCCCCAGAAATATCTCCCTTTTTTGGAGCATAAAATTTAAAATGACGCACCGCTTTTCTGTATCAACAGCTAAGAAATAACGTCTTTACCCTGTAGCCCCTCACAATACTGTGCTGGAGAACGTTCACCTCTTCAGCTACGGCCTATGGGCAGCGACAATCGTTTTCACCGCGACCGCAATGATTTTTGCAGTCATCGGAGCCGTTTACAGTCTGCTGAATACAACTTACACCCCGGTTGCTGTTATCAACGGCGTCGCTGGTCTCTATCTCTGGAATTCGTTTGGAAGTGAGTTGTCATTCCATAAAATGGCAGGAAGAATCCTTTATAAAAAGATTTATAGTTAACCTTTGATCCCGTTGCCTTCCTTTAGTTGTGTGTTCCTTGTTGATTGTCCTCATGTGGGTCATCCTCTTCTACACGACTTTCCAGTACAACGTTTTGCCTGCGGAACTGCTGTATCCTATTCCGAAATTCACCACCTGTGGGATAGCGGAACTGGGCTACTCCTTCTGGCTCTGCATAGTGGCATTGCTCATTTTTGCATTGAACATAGTTTTGTTGACCTTGAAAGACATCAGATGGCGCCGGACAAACGTCAAGAGCATAGCGCCGTCTGGTGGGGAAAATTTGTTCATGTATTAGCGCGGTTGGTCAGATTTGTTTGATTTTTGCCGTTTGGTGTTATATATACAGAATTCTGTATAATCTATAGACTTTAGACATCGGAATTTTGAAATAAAAGCTACACTGTCAAACATTTCTATATTTCGTTTTAGCTTAATTAAAAGGACATTGCATTACATCGTTACGACGAAAAAAAAATTTGTTGTCATCAAAATCCATTTCGGCGATGCCGCTCACAGGTAGAGGATGAGCCATCTGCTAGTTTGACCATTGGTCAGAAGCTAGATTTAGTACTTGTAGATCTTGTGTGCCAGAAAATACATAGACCAAGTGGCAATTGGAAAATCGTCAGTGGGATCAACCTCAAATGAAAGGGAATAAAAACAAACCTGAAAACATGAAAACCTGAAAACGTAACTGAGTTTTTCATGGAATAGCCCACGGTCGACCTCGTACCCGAGCAGTGCAAACAATTCGCATCTGGACTGCGATCGATTAGATAACCTTTACACAATTCTCTGGAGACAATCTGGGAAATTCGAACGTATTGTCAAGCTTATCGGGTAGGTTAACTCTCTCACGGAGATATCTATCCGGTAATCGTTCGGGTTAAAAGATTACGTTCTAAGCTTCGGGTTAGGATTCCTGCTGTGAACTAAACTACAATTCCGATTGAAACTGCTCAAAATCCATTGTCACTTCCTTTTATTCACTAAAGACAACAAGTACAGCCACAAAGTTAAAGATCCCGTTCAGTTTTACCCTGGTTCTGCTGCTCAACAATGAGGGTCGGCCAATCGGTCACGCGGAGTAATGCGAGGCATATTTGTATTCTATACCTTGCGCGATCTGGTGTTTTACGAGTATGACGACGAGTTGTGGCAAACCATTGCGGAGAATTCTCCGACACAGTCATCCGAATGGCCGCACAAGACGACGAGCTACGAGGTGGAACGGGAGTCCTCGGGGGACTGGGTAAGATTCTGGTGCTATCACTATCATATAGATAAATAGATGTATAGATAGATAGATAGATGCATAGATAGATAGATAGATAGATAGATAGATAGATAGATAGATAGATAGATAGATAGATAGATATGTTGAGTCCAATAAACAAAATGCGAATTTTCCGTATCGGTGTATCATTTATCAACGATTCATGGCAACCAAACTAAACAAGTTTATGTACCGTAATCCCCCAATTTCAAGAGACACTTTTTGCCCTACCAGTTAATTTGATCCACCCCGGATCCTGTCTGTTCATCACCGTTTACTGTTGTTTACCTACAATCAATCAATCAACTGATCGAATGTGTGTGTCGAGAAATCCCCCTTAATTAATCAATCGATCGCTGCTAATTTGCTCTTAAACTTTTCAACCAATCACTACACAGTGAATTGGATTGAACAGTCAACCGATAACTGGAGGGGGTGGGGCTTAACTGTTCCTTGAGATTGGGAGATTACGGTAACTGTCTGTCTGCTCTCATTTACTTGCAGTCCGATAAGTATTCCAGCCAAGCAGCTGGAAACATTTTGCAGTTCTTCGCCGCCGTTCTCGCCTCGCAAATGTTCTTCACGGCGGACCTTGATCAAGGAATCTCCGAAATGGAATGTGAAAAGGGACGAAAACTCAGTATAGCTTTGGTGGGTGGGCGGGTACATTTA
>LRSR01006883.1:0-20257 GCA_001579985.1 Hypsibius dujardini
TCGCACTGGGTCCTTTGCCATTCTTGACTCGGGCGAGTTGCCACATCACGGGGAACGCCAGGATGAATACCGAAATCCAACATCGGCCGCTTTGTTTAATCGGTTCGCGCTGCCAGTATATCGAGAAAATTGTGCACATATCGTCTCGTATAGTCATTCATCGCGACCTGCCGGCACGGAACATTTTACTGACCAACTGAAAAGTCATAGAAAAGCCGATTTCGGTTTGGCCGTGCATGGCTCGTCCGAATTCTGGGAGACTGAATTGTTTGCATCTTTTAGTTGTGCTTATTGTGTGGTTATCCTAATTTAAGCTCCCCTCGTACTGATTCGTCAGTGCAACATCGCAGACAGTTATGCCTTTTGTTTATGCGAAGGTAACCAGATGGAAAGGCCAAGGATTTGTCCGTCCGTCCGTTGTCCGTCCGTCCGTACGGACGGATAACGGACGGACGGATAACGGACGGACGGATAACGGACGAACGGATAACGGACGGACGGATAACGGACGGACGGATAACGGACGATCAACGGACGGACAACGGACGGACAACGGACGGACGAACGGACGGACGAACGGACGGATGGACAACGGATGGATGGACATCGGTCAGACGGACGGTTTGGGCAACGGATGGATGGGAAAGGGACAGAAAGACACTGGACGGGTAACGGACGGACGAACGGACTGCATGGGAGGGGTCAAATAGCAGGCGACTTATTGGGCCCCAAAAGGAGATGTAAAATAGCCACTCAAAACGAAGCAACTATCAAGTTCTGTGTGTCAGGAAAATGCATAATTCAGATTCAAGCAACCTTTTAAGAGGTTGTAGTTTCTTCCTGTGTGTATTTCAGTTATGACATTATGAGACGAAACTACTTCAGCAGGTACCCCGCACACTTCAAGGCATGCCCAGCTCTAACAGGTCGACTTAAAATGCAGGAAAATGGATTCGGTCGTCGTTTGTACGCGCAGACAAAATTCGATTAAACGTAACAAGAAATCGTTAATATTTTTGCGGGGATTTTACTCGTGGAAAAAAATTCTGTGACCGCCTGGTGTTGGACCATACGCCGACTTGAGTCTCGGCGATGCCACGGTGTCAGCTTCCCTACGATGCCCGAAACCCGGCGCCTCAAGTTCGACGATGCCTGCGAACGGCGGTTCGGGATCGGGCACCACACGCTGGCACCGTTGGGATAACCGGTCGCCAGTCGAGTCCGGAAGACACACCCCGCCGCTGCAGCAGTCCCCGTGCTCCAGGCAAAAGTTCGACGACTCACTCGAAGCGATGGGAACACACGGGCCGTCCATCTTCGGCACGCAGAGCCGGCTTCGACAATCCATTCCGTCGCAGCATTCCCCGCCTGTGATGCAGGTTTTGAAGGCAGCTTTACAACGATGCTTCTTCGGAGTGGTCTTCACGGTCGTGGTCGTAACTGTCGTGGACAATTCGGTTGTTGTGTCCGTGGTCGTAGCAGCTGATGTCGTTGTTGTGGGAGGAGGAGAAGTGGTGGTAGTTGGCTCCAGATTCTCCATCTCATCTGTCGATGCGTCCGTAGTAGTACTGGGTTCTCTGGTCGACCTGTGGGTGCTGTGTCTCTCAGTCGGGTACTCTGACTTTCTGCTTGTAGTGGTGGAAGGACGAGTAATGGGTCTTTTAGTGGAATATGCCGGTTTTTCTGTTGTTGTAGACGGAACGTGAGTACTGCGTTTTTCAGTCGAGTACGCAGGTTCTTCGGTGGTAGAAGTTGAAGTACGAGTACTCTGTGTTTTAGTTGGATATGTCGGCTTTTTGGTCGTGCTGCTTGAAGCGTGAGTACTTGACTTTTCAGTGGGCTTCTTGGTCGTAGTTGTCGTGCTGTGTTTTTTCGTTGGGTACCCAGATTCTTCGGGTTCTTCGGTGGTGGTAGTGGTAGTTGAAGCACGAGTACTCCGTTCCTTAGTTCGGTACGTCGTACTGTGTTTTTTCGTTGGGTACCCAGGTTCTTCAGTGGTGGTCTCCGCCTCTTCGGGTTCTTCGGTAGTGGTAGTAGTAGTGGAAGCACGAGTACTCCGTTCCTTAGTTGGGTACGTCGTGCTGTGTTTTTTCGTTGGGTACCCAGGTTCTTCGGTGGTGGTCTCCGCTTCTTCGGGTTCTTCGGTGGTGGTAGTGGTAGTTGAAGCAAGAGAACTCCGTTCCTTAGTTCGGTACGTCGTACTGTGTTTTTTCGTTGAGTACCCAGGTTCTTCAGTGGTGGTCTCCGCTTCTTCGGGTTCTTCGGTGGTAGTAGTGGTAGTGGAAGCACGAGTACTCCGTTCCTTAGTTGGGTACGTCGTACTGTGTTTTTTCGTTGGGTACCCAGGTTCTTCGGTGGTGGTCTCCGCTTCTTCGGGTTCTTCGGTAGTGGTAGTAGTAGTGGAAGCACGAGTACTCCGTTCCTTAGTTCGGTACGTCGTGCTGTGTTTTTTCGTTGGGTACCCAGGTTCTTCGGTGGTGGTTTCCGCTTCTTCGGGTTCTTCGGTAGTGGTAGTAGTGGAAGCACGAGTACTTTGTTCCTTAGTTGGGTACGTCGTACTGTGTTTTTTCGTTGGATACCCAGGTTCTTCGGTGGTGGTCTCTGCTTCTTCGGGTTCTTCGGTAGTGGTAGTAGTTGAAGCACGAGTACTCCGTTCCTTGGTTGGGTATGTATGCTTTTTGGTTGTAGTTGTTTTTGCAGCAGTACTCGACTTCCGAGTCGGATATGTCGTCTTTTTGGTCGTAGTTGTCGTGCTGGTTTTTTTTGTTTGATACCCTGGCTCGTCGGTAGTCGTCTCTGGTTCGTCGGGCTCTTCGGTAGTAGTCGTTGTAGTTGCAGCACGTGTAGTTCGTTCTTTACTTGAATAAAAAGGCTTATTGGTCGTCGTGGTTGGCGCGAGGGTTCTCGGCTTTTCGGTCTTCCTAGTTGTAGTGGTCGTGCTGGGTTTCTTCGTTGGATATGCAGGTTCCTCGGAAGTGGTATCAGGTTCGTCGGGCTCTTCAGTGGTACTAGTTCTAGTACTATGTTGTTTCGTTGGGTATGTCGGTTTCTTTGTCGTCGTGGTTGGCGCGAGGGTACTTGGCTTTACCGTGGGATACGTCGGTTTCTTGGTAGTAGTGGTCGTGCTGGCTTTCTTAGTTAGGTATCCAAGTTCCTCGGGAGTGGTATCAGGTTCATCGGGCTCTTCTGTAGTGGTAGTTGAAGCACGCGTGGTTCGTTCTTTGGTTGGGTATGTCGGTTTCTTTGTCGTCGTGATTGGCGCTAGGGTGCTCGGCTTTACCGTGGGATACGTCGGTTTCTTGGTGGTCGTGGTCGTGGTGGATTTTTTCGTTTGATATCCAGGTTCTTCGGGTTCTTCGGTGGTCGGTTTCTTGGTGGTCGTGGTCGTGGTGGATTTTTTCGTTTGATATCCAGGGTCTTCGGGTTCTTCGGGTTCTTCGGTGGTGGTGGTTGAAGTACTGCGTTCTTTCGTTGAATACGAAGGTTTCTTGGTCGTACTTGGTTTTACCGTGGGATACGTCGGTTTCTTGGTGGTCGTGGTCGTGGTCGTGGTGGTTTTCTTCGTTTGATATCCAGGTTCTTCGGGTTCTTCGGGTTCTTCGGTGGTGGTGGTGGTCACCGCGGTGGGAACGCAGTTACCGTGGCTTCGGTAATCGTCGCGCCAGCGGCACTTCAAGCTGGAACAGCATTGAGCTTTGTGGCTGCAGCTCTGCGATTGCCTCCGACAAAAAGGTTTCTCGCTGACGGGAGACTCAGAGGTTGTCGAACCTGAAAAACACTCGACCATTGGTTTACGGGCTGTGGCGCGGTCTCAACAAGGGGTCGAGAGAACTCTTGTACCTGTTGACTCGTCGAGCAACGGCCAATCATCGTGATACAACCGCGCGTTGGAATAGTCAGCAAACTGCAAAGACCTACGAGCAACGTAGATCGTGGTCGCACATGATACACACCGCTGTTTCTCCGTACAACTTTAAGGTACTTTAAGGTGACAATTCGTCTTTTATGTGTACGGCAAGAAAAAACTTTTCGAAATCCCCTTACCTGGAACAGTCCACGTTGCGGTACGACTCGCACACCAAGGTGATCTGATTGAAGAGCTGCAAAACAGTCCGTCATCGAGCAGATTTTTGTCCAATTTCTTTTTTTGCTTAAATAAACTTTTAAGTATTTAAAATGGTAAAAAGTCGAAAAAAAACTGACAAATTAAATTAATATTTAAATAACATTGGCTGTACCTGGCCATAGCCGCAGAGGTAACTGGTGAATCCGCCCTCAAGGTCACACCGACGGATCACTTGACACCCAAAGTCTTGGTCCGCGTAAAATCCCGGCTGTTTCACCTTGCGACAGCTGAAATTAATTGGATCCGGAATTTCGGTCAAGGGCTCGGGAAATGCGCCTGTTTGGTCACCTCTCAGGATGCGAAGAGCCTCGGACAGCGGAGGCTCCTGCACCGGGGGTACGCCACCTAACGTTAAGTACAATACACAATCTTGAATTCGACATACATGCATCTTCATATTTATATATTTTAAAAAAAATTTAAAAAAAAAATTTTAAAAAAAATTTAAAAAAAAAATTTAAAATTTTTTTTTTAAAAAAAATTTAAATTTAAAAAAAAAATGTTCTTGACAGGAGTCGAACTCGAATCATCCTGAAGAGCACGTACTAACAACGTCACCTACACACACGTTGAACATGCATTTTCACCTCTTCGCCTAGGTGTGATAATATTCACATAAAAGTTGCCGAAAAACGTGTTTCTTTGACGTGAAATCACTAAATCACTAAATCACTTTAACGTTTCCCGTAAAAGAGTAATAATAATCGACGGTCAGTATCTTATCATTTTCACTATTGGTTCAACCCAAAAACAACATTCAGTGACAGCAGTTCGATGATTTCGTTTTGTTGTTTACATGTTCCCGTGCCAATTGACCACCGGTCATCTTTTCCTGCTTAAAATTGTGATAATTTTCAGAGCCCGGTCTTAAAACTTGAAACTTAAAATCATTTATAAAACCGTACAAAAAAACGCACGAATTTTATCGGTATATTTATATGTTCCTTAAAATTTATAAGGATCTATAAAATTTTTATATGGCCTGCAGCAGAAAAATATAAGTTGTTATGTTGGGTCATAAATTTTTTCTGATGATCAAAATCTCATGTTCACTAGGGTACGTACCCTCTACCCTCTACGTACCCTCACCCTCTACGTACCCTCACCCTCTACGTACCCTCTACCCTCAACGTACCCTCACCCTCTACATACCCTCTACCCTCTAGGTACCCTCTACCCTCAACGTATCCTCACCCTCTACGTACCCTCTACCCTCTAAGTACCCTCTAAGTACCCTCTACCCTCTACGTACCCTGTACCTCTAGGTACCCTCCCCACCTACCCTCTACCCTCTACGTACCCTCTACCCTTTACCCTCTACGTACCCTCACCCTCTACGTACCCTCACCCTCTACGTACCCTCTACCCTCTACGTACCCTCTACCCTCTACGTACCCTCTACCCTTTACCCTCTACGTACCCTCACCCTCTACGTACCCTCTACCCATTACGTACCTTCTACGATGGGTGGCCATGAGACTCGCTGGTATAGTCGCTTGCGATGTGAGGCCACCTTGGCATTGAAGAGCTGAGCCGGGAGCTCCTCACCGGCATGCTCTTTCAAGCTCAATATGCTTTTCCGAGACTTCTGAAGCGTCTTCCAAACTTTCGCCGACGAATGAGCCCCACGATCTCCATGACGGCTTTTTCTGCTCTCCGTCTGCAAAAGATCAATTTCTTCGTTCAATTCTCCGACATGAAAACCAGTGAAGGCCTCCGGAGATCTAGTTAGAAATCCACGCATTCCTCTTGGCAAGGACGTGTGTTGAGTAACCGAGATCTGGGCAGAAGTGCAAATGAGCCTTCCGTCCAGATCTCATTTAGATCTAGTCGATTTTTCGCGCTTTTCACTGTTACCAGCGATGTTGTTAGTAGAAGGCATAGTAATCCACTGCTGAACAATACGCCGTGTTTCATGGTGGTCGAGTACTTGGATTAACAGACAACAAAGGGCCCCTTCTCAATAGGAAGAAAAAAGCTGCAGTGAAAATACTCGGAAGAAATCCACTGACTTATAAAAATAAACATATGTCGCGTTTGCTGTTTGCCAATCAGAAACGACCCATAGCCCCGCCCCCCCGCCCCCCCTGAGGGGTATTGTTTGATATTAATGGAATCCTTCCTGCAGCAGATTAATTTTCGTTTGTGTGGGCGACTCTGTCATGCAGATTTCCCTGTGAACATTCCTTCGGCTCATCGAATAATTACACGAGCGAAAGTTCCGACACCTCTTGAGGCGCAACAGACAAAAAAGCAGTGGGCAGTCGAACGGGTGGCAGGGCATTGCTCTTGCACACGTCTACCCCTTCCGTACAGTTCTCTCGGGAAGGTATTGCTGTGCGCATTAGCAGATCGTTAGATTCTTGATAAAGTAATTATTTTGACAAGTGCAAATTTATATTAAAAATTAGCAAAAGATATTCTGTCCGAACGGAATGATGAAGCACCTGTGGGGGGAAGCTGCAACTTTACTGCTAATTAAAATGAAATATGAGCGTGTGAGGCCGCTGGCAGCAAGTGCATTTGAAGGGCAAAAGTAAAGAAATAAAAGAGCGTTAACCTGCGGAAACATTCTTCTACTTACAGGGTACCGAGGAACCAAGAAACCTAGGAACCGAGGAACCAAGGAACCTAGGAACCGAGGAACCTAGGAACCGAGGAACCAAGGAACCAAGGAACCGAGGAACCAAGGAACCGAGGAACCGAGGAACCAAGGAGCCAAGGAACCAAGGAACCGAGGAACCAAGGAACTGAGGAACAAAGGAACCGAGGAACCGAAAAACCGAGGAACCAAGGAACCGAGGAACCAAGGAACCAAGGAACCGAGGAACTAAGGAACTGAGGAACAAAGGAACCGAGGAACCGGGGTACCGAGGTACCATACCCCGTCGTGTTTGACAGTTACCGCCCCGCGCGGGCGTTACCCTTGGTTGTTTACATTAATGAAATATGCGATGACGAAGGTGCTTGTCTGATCAATTAATAACCAAGAAGTATCGTTCTCCACGTCGTATACTAATGTATGTATAATAATCATGACTTGTGCGCCGTGGTGGTATCACATTGCGCATACAGGCGGACTCTTTGTTCGGCAGTTGCCCTAAGGGGCTCGTGGCAACTTTTGCTGCAGCTCACTGACTTGGGCAAGAACGGAGATTTTCCTTTGCGATCGGAGTGGTTTTTTTCTCTCACAATTACCTGTCCATATATCATGATTTTACATCGGGGTTGATAAAAAGGGTGAGTGAACGAAAGAACAGACTAACGATCGGACTGAGGGATTGCGGATTAATAAGAGAGACGGATAGACAGACGAAAGAGTGGACGGACAGACAGACGGACGGTCGGACGAACAGACGGACGGTCGGACGAACAGACGGACGGTCGGACCGACGGACAGACGGACGGTCGGACGGACGGACGGTCAGACAGACGGACGGACGGACGGTCGGACAGACGGACGGACGGACGGTCAGACAGACAGACAGACGGACAGACAGACGGACAGACAGACAGACGGACGGACGAACGGACGGTCGGTCGGACACGTTTTCTAGGACGTGCCGTTAAAAGGGTGGTTGATTGCAGACCTTTGTGGACACTTTCTATGCCAGTTTAGTAAATTTGCTAGAACTGTACTACTTCAACCGTTCAAAACAGTGTGCAAAATACTATTAAACAGTTCTCTATGCCTTTCAATATCAAGTGTTACGACACACAAACCTAGCCATGCATTCAACAGGTTGCGTACGGCAAAAAAAACGACCATCCTCGTTTCGACGATGGAGAGCTTCACTGTGTAATCGGGTCGTTGGTAGACAAACTTCCCCTGCAAAACGCATTAACAAGATCATCCGGGGTTTACAGTACAAGGTAACTACATGAAGGGTGGTCGGACGGTAATTGTTTCAGCTAAAACTAACTAAAATTAATCTACTTTGTTTCTTCTTAAGTCATTATATTATATTTAAAAGGCATGTCAAAAAGAAAATTCAGTTCATGCAATTGAATGTCCTCTCAGACATTGACATCCCTCAGACAGCAGACTTACACTGACCAAGCCGCGTAATACAACCGTGCGTTGGAATAGTCGAGAAACTGCGAAAACCTAAGGGTGAAATGTCTGGGTGTCTGTCTGTCTGTCTGTCTGTCTGTCTGTCTGTCTGTCTGTCTGTCTGTCTGTCTGTTTGTCTGTCAGTCTGTCTGTCTGTCTGTGTGTGTGTTTATGTGTCTTTCTGTCTGTATGTACGTCTATCCGAGCACCATATAAGTATGCCGATCTTTTTCAAAGTGTTCTAAGAGTACCAGTGATACTGAAGGCAGAAGGCAGAACAACACGTCGAGGTCCATGATGGTTGATTAGGTCGATTAACAGACAGCAGTGGACCTCTCCTTAAATAAATAAAATGAATGGAAAAAATATACCGATATTGGAGTACGATGATTAATGAGAAGATGTCCTTCCCTACCAAATTAATCTTCCGTTGTGTAGACGCAACTGTCATGCAGGCATCGCAGTAGCTAGCAGCAAAGCTCGTGCGGCCCATCACACATTCTTTGCTGAGCACCTTTTGAGGCGCAAAGATCCGCAGGTTGATTGAACGGGGCGTTAGAGCATTGCTCTCTATTGCACGTGGGACGATTTTCAGAGGGAGAACTCAAAATGTCTCCGCTTTAAATTTTCCTAATAGAGCTATAATTATGATAATTAATTTTATCGGTCAGGATTTGAAAACCTTTTTTTTCGGCAGAATTTCAAATCGTTTTAGCAGTAACAGAATCGTTTTTTTTATGTCAGGTGGCGAAATCTACACGTCATTTCTGGAATATGACCCGTAGCTCCGCCCCCTGACGTTTCTGCGCTGATGCCAATGGATTTTAAATTGAATTTTGAGGAGGACAGGGTAAAAGTTTGTTAAATTTGATCATTACTCAAAACTAAAGTTTTCACGTTGAAATCAAGAGAAAATTGAATTTTCCAGTGTTTTCATAACTTTGAAATTGTGCCGAAAAAAGGTTTTCGTATCCTGGCCAACGAAATTAATTTTGAAAATCATCTTAATTATAGCTCTATTAGGGAAATTAAATTGGAGACATTCTGGGCTTCCCCTCTGAAAATCGTCCCATGTAAGGGTGAAATGGTAGTGAATGGGCCTTTACTCTGTATATTAATTAACGCGTTCCGAGTTAAGTGGCTCGAATCGAAACGCCGGTAGCAAGTGCATTTCAAGGGCAGAAGTATCGATAAAAAGAGTTCTAACCTGCAACGGGACACACTCGCTGACTGATAAGCGTATCAGAGTTTACCTAATACCCTGATATCAGGGTACACACGCTTGCTCTTAATGCCTGCGCCCAAGTTAAAGCCACCTTTTATCTTTTGCCCGGCAAAAATAAACCTAATAATTTTCCTCAGACAAAAACAAAAAGAATTTTTTTGGATCTCTGTAATTGCTCTTCCTATGCGTTTTTTCGTATTTCCCTGAACGTTTCTCAACTGTCTATTAGAAAAATATCACTTCAGAGTCTAAATTGACCGATTAGCCTGTCGATAAATTGTCCATCCGATATTAGGGAAAACATTTTCACATGCTGTATCTCAGTAGTGTTCAACTCGAGGGTCCTCAGCTCAGGCAACAAATATGCTCATTCTCATGCATATTTGCACTAAAAAAGAAAACTAGAAACGGGAACGATCCGACATGTTTTTGATCTCAAAGTTTTCAAAACACGTCAAAAAAAAAGAAGCAATTTCTCATAAAAATAATCCTCCAACTTCGGCCAGGGTCCCTGCCTAACAGACACATCCCAACCAGGTATTTAGACGCAAAACAGTTAAGCTGCATATAATCTGAAGCACTTTGACCAAAATAATCAAAACCACTTTTTTGGTGAGTTTTTTGCAAAATGTTGATGAAATTTGTGCATGGTTCAGTGGCGCTTGTGAATCTTACCAATTCATCGGGTGATCGGCCAGAACGGATACGTAATCGGAGAGAAAAGCGATTGCAAAACTTAAAATCAAACATCAACACATCATTCGAGGCATCTGCGCATTCTGTTAAACCTGATCCGCACCGATATCTACCGCCGTATCTCAATCTCCGACATTTGGACGCCGCAAGACGTTTTGCTGGTGTGCCAATAACAACGGCAAACCTCCTTTCCGCGACCTGATAAGGGAATAACAGTTACTCGAAATGTTTGCTTTAATTCCCATTGTTCCAATTTGAGGGCCGGCCCGGCGTCGGGTTCACACACTGTTACGACGCAAAATGCGATTGCGGTGCCCTCTGCCCAGGCATTTGACTTGTACCTCGCCACCGTTCAAGGTCAAGATGTCTGCCGTGCAAACAAGGTCGCCGAGAAGATAACCTTGCACACGAGTTTTCGTTGCCGTATAAAAGCGCACCAAAAATCGAACTTTTCCAATTGACTTAAACGAAACTTAAACGAAACTTGGACAGCTTCGACTGGAAAGGCATTTTTCCGTCATGGAAAAACTTTGGAGGGTTTTGGTCATATTTGCACTTTGCGGCATCGCCATTTCGGAAGCTCGATCCGCTCTTGATTTGCAGCGGAGCTTGAAAGGTTCGTCCTCGCACGTTACGTTTACTAAACGCACCAATTGATTGCTTGATTGGCAACAGTTTAACTTATAAACAGTAGATTGATCGCTTGATTGGTTACGTTTTTGCCGATCATCACTTCACGACTACTTGATTGCTTGATTAACAAAGCATGCAGGCTATTCCGCAAAAGTTTGATTGATTGATTTGAAAAAGATTTCCAGGCTCAGCCGCCAAAATAATTTTTTATATTCATTACATAAATGGGTCTTTGAGAAAAAAATAATATGGAGTCGTTTTGAAATCTGCATCTGAAAATCTTCCCATGTAAGTTTACTTGAGCGTTTCGATTGGATGTTTAGATGGCGAGACGGAAGTGTCCTGTACGTTGGACACTTTCTTCCTCCGGGTGAAACAGTCCACGTGCACGTGCGAATGCGATGGAACGTCCGTTCCCCCGACCGCATTCACACCGCCGGCCACACCGCCGGCCACACCACGGCCAACGATCGGCCAAGACCCCACGACGACCGTGGACCCGACCTTGCCGACCGCGCAGCCTGTGACGTGCTCCTTCAACTCGGAAACCCCGTAAGAACTCCCAATTTGTACCCAAAGGGTACAACCTTAGTCCCCATATACACCCCTTGACACTATCGCCACGCCTTTTCACCCTACCAATACCACATTCACTCCCTTTCTCCAATCACTTGTGAATTAAAACTAATTTGTATTCCTCGAAAATAATTTTCCCAATAGGCCAGTGATCCCAGGGGATGATCAAGATCGGGTGGACTGTTGGACCACCGGTTGGGTCTGGAACATCGAAACCCTCTGCCGAGAGAAAGGGTGCATTTGGAGTCCGTCCACCAATCCTGATGGTTCCTCCACCGGGTTGCCGTGGTGTCATTACCCATTGGCGACCTCGACGGGAACTGGGTTGAAAGCGACGAGCTGCCTGATCACCGACAATGTGGCACGCTACCAACTGACCAACACCAGGTCCACCCAGGCCTACAGCCGACCGTGGGGTGGCGTGGTGTTCCAGGTGGAACAACTCGGAAATCACATCTTACGCGTCAAGGTGAGAATTATTTGCTAATCATAACTGACGCGGCAGCTAAGCAGACTTATCAAGTCGAACCTATTATACTAGTAGAATAACGGACAGAGACCGCTCATCGTATTACTAGGACGTAAGAAAAGAAAACTAAACTGATCTTCCCACAACAGCAACTCGCGAGCTTATATAAGCGCTGCGGGAGTGTACAGGCACATGTGCATGTACAATGTATGAAATTGACCAATGGCCACATCAACGTAGGCACCAACCAAGACAGAGTACAGTAGTGCTCATAAATATTCCAGAGCTGTCCACACAAGAAGAGGCACAGTAATGCTCATGAATAGACCAGAGCTCACTCCAGTACAGTACAGTACGAAAGTACGTGTAGACTAATAACATTAGATGATGACCAGACGCGGAGTGGTGATAATGGACGAGAAGGCCTTGTTTCACGGTCCGAAACCGAAATTGATCAAATGGTTTCTAAACTTGTTTAGTTTCACGATTCAACGGCAAGCCGCTACGAAGTTCCCGTCCCATTGACCCGCCCCCGAGACGGTGCCGCCCATCCGGACTACGAGGTGCAGGTATTCAACGAACCGTCCTTCTACTTCAAAGTCGTCCGACGCTCGACCGGCGCCGTACTCTTCGACACCTCACTCGGTGGCTTCGTGCTGGAGGATCAGTTCCTCCAGATCAAGACCCGCCTCCCGACGGAGCGCATCTACGGTTTCGGCGAGAATCGTCATCGCACTTTCAAACGCAGTTTAAGTGCCGGTGCGGTGCCGATGTGGGCGAAGGATGAGCCGCCGAGCTACGAGAACGGCAACCATTACGGCTTCCATCCGTACTACATGGTGGTGGAGAATGACACGAAGGCTCACGGCGTGCTGCTGCTCAACAGCAACGGAATGGGTGAGTCGCCGTCAGAGGCTTGTATGAGAACTGCGAAAGACGAAAAGACAAAAACTGAAATTACTTAAAACGAAAAAGCATGAAAATTAAAATGAATATTTTATTGCACACATGGCCACAAAAAAAAAATTGGGTGGTCTCAAACTTGAGATGTGAGCTTAACGGATCGATAACGCGGTCCGGCTCGAGCCGACCGAACAAGTAGATGGAAACGGCCCAAATCAAATTATTTTCTTCAGAAATGCACGACAAGCGCACTGTTCCATCTTTGGAAAGATGATAAATTTAAAATATAATTTAACATTAATTTTTAATTTAACTTTAACTTTAACAACGGCCGACTGGTTATTGCCGCTCTTTCTCTTTCCATTCGGTTCAGTTGTTCGGGCCACGGTACAAAGCCAAACTGAATTGAACTGAGTGTCATTTTGAAAAAGGCCATGTGACTTGCGCAAAATAAAAGGGATTTTACTAGCAGTTTTAGTCGCTAATTAATTTGGCGGCGTTAGTAACTAATTTTATAACTGACTCAAAAACAAAACTGAAAGGGGCGGAGCAAGGGGTGGTCAGGTTGTTGATTACACTGGAGGGTCCGGGGTATGGGCAAAAGGGGCGGAGCAAGGGGTGGTCTTGTTGTTGAGTACACTGGAAGGTCCGGGGTATGGGCAAAAGGGGCGGAGCAAGGGGTGGTCAGGTGGTTGAGTACACTGGAAGGTCCGGGGTATGGGCAAAAGGGGCGGAGCAAGGGGTGGTCAGGTTGTTGATTACACTGGAGGGTCCGGGGTATGGACAAAAGGGGCGGAGCAAGGGGTGGTCAGGTGGTTGATTGTTCAATAGTTTGAAAACCACCCCCAGGTCAGCCCCTTTTGCCCACTCCCCGGACCCTCCAGTGTACTCAATCTTGTCGTTGACTGTACAGTACTCTTTACGAGACCTGCACATGTATCATTTATTTTGGATAGAGCACCGATTTGCTCCGGGACCGACGTTGACCCTGAAGAACATCGGCGGCATACTCGATTTCTACTTTATCCTGGGTGACAACGCCGAGGATGTCACTCAAAAGTACACTGGCGTAAGTGCAAGTTTAATCGTACGAGGTGGGATCTGTATTTCGGCTCACCCTCCAATTGGTCGATAAATCAGCTCACTCATTCATTTCTCTTAGATGGCAGATGCTTGATTGTTTGATTTTTAGACGTGCTGTAGTGTACTAAGATATACTACAAAAAATCAAACAATCAAGCACCTGCCAAGCAATATTTTAACGAGATATTTTGGCGTAGTTGATTGGGCGGCCATTTTTGCCGCCGTACTGGGCGCTGGGCTTCCAGCTGTCACGATGGGGCTACAACAGCATCGGGAAGCTCCGGCAGATCATCAACCGCAACCGAGCAGCCGGTATCCCGCAGGACGTTCAAACCCTCGACATCGATTACATGCGACATCGACAGAACTTCGTTTACGATTGGGAGCAGTTCAACGGCCTGGAGGGATACGTCGAGGAGCTGAAACGTGGCGGTATCCGCACCGTCATCATCCTCGTAAGAAGAGTCTGAGAAAATCTGCATTTTAAATGAATAAAATGATCAGATATATTTATGAATGGGTCTCTTAATTTTGCCGTTGCTCAAAACATTTAAACTCTCTTCAAAGAAGACGTCTATTCTCCTCGAAGAAGACGTCTATAGACATCTTCTTCTTCAAAGCAGATGTCTATAGACATCTGCTTTGAAGAGAGTTTAAAGGTCACCTAAAAAGAGCTAGGCGAGTTGACTGTCACATAAATTTGAGTTCTCAGCCTCAGCGCTTGTTGTTTGTGAAGTTGGCCAGACTTTGGCCCACTTTCGATACAAACCATGCGAAGGGACATTCTATGTGACAGGATCCAGCGATTCATGCGGATGCTGCGACGAAGCATCCAGCTGATCCGCCGTATCGCCCGTACACGCGCGGTGTGGAGCAAGACGTCTACATTAAGTGGGCGCCGAACGATGTCGGCCAAATGGACGCCATCAATATCGGCGCCAACGGTTCCCTCCTGGGAAAGGTCTGGCCCGACGGTCGAGCTGCCTTCCCCGACTTCTTCACCAGGAAAGCCAGGACGTGGTGGATCGACGAGGTTCGACGGCAGTATCAGACGCTCAAATTCGACGGACTGTGGATCGATATGTGCGTCACTCTTAGCTCTGATTATGCAACTAATTAAATCTTTAATGAAACACATCTTGTGTATAATCAATAATATGCGCTTATGATTTTGTAGGAACGAACCAGCCTCATTTGGAACCAACACTGACGGACAAGGCCAATGGTTCTGCACCAGCGGAGACTTGCCCGGTCATCACGACTGCATGGGCTTGAAGTGCCCGGTTAATTCGCTTGAACGGCCTCCATATATCGGACGTAAGGAGCATATGTCTATCTGTCTGCCTGTCTGCCTGTCTGTCTGCCTGTCTGCCTATCTGTCTGCCTGTCTGCCTGTCTGCCTGTCTGTGTGTCTGCCTGCCTGTCTGTTTGTCTGTCTGCCTGTCTGTCTGTCTGTCTGTCTGTCTGTCTGCCTGTCTGTCTGTCTGCCTGTCTGCCTCCCTGCCTGTCTGTCTCTGGTTCCCAGCATGTCCTATAATTGTACTCTTTAAATGTAGGCATTAATAGTCTCTCTGACAAAACCATCTGCGCTTCCGCACTTCAAGAATGTCGCCCCGGTCAGTCGTGCAACCACTACGACGTCCATAATTTGTATGGATGGTCACAGAGCGAACCGACACACCGCGCCAACCAGTTGGCCACCGGTTCTCGACCGTTCGTCATTTCTCGCTCGACCTATCCGGGCAGTGGTCAATACGTGGGCCATTGGCTGGGCGACAACGGGGCCAGCTGGGGCGATCTGCAGTACTCTATTGTCGGCATGCTTGACTTCAACATTTTCGGCATTCCTTACGTGAGCCAAATCACTCCAGAAAAACGTATTTCTACGAGTACAAATAGTAATCTGTCTTCTTTATTGCGGCAGATTGGAGCTGACATTTGCGGCTTCTTTAACGAGCCGTCCGAAGAGCTGTGCGCTCGCTGGCAGCAAGTGGGCGCATTCTATCCATATTCCCGGAACCACAATGGAAACCATTTTAGGGTAAAAATCATCTTAGTCTGTCTCAATTTAAAACGTAACAGAATTCACACCGCAAAGCAAAAGTGATTGAAAAAATAATTCAACGCAGGATCAAGATCCAGCAGAATGGCCAGTGGTCGCTGACGTCACCAAGAAGGCTTTGAACATCCGATACCGGCTGTTGCCGTACCTGTACACGCTGTTCTATCACGCGCATGTTGCCGGAAATACCGTCGTCCGGCCCGTTCACCACGAGTTTGCAACAGAGGCTGTGACGTACGACATAAGCGATCAGTTTTTGTGGGGTATGCGTGCCATGTTCACTCATCGAGAAACTACAGTCAAACAGAATTCAGGCGGGCAGGCAGACAGGCAGGCAGGCAGGCAGGCAGGCAGACACACAGACACACAGACACACAGACTTACAGACACACAGACACACAGACAGACAGATAGACAGACAGATAGACAGACAGACAGACAGACAGATAGATCATACTGTGATTTGCAACTCTTTGTAGGTGATGGCTTGTTGATCGCTCCGGTGCTGCACCAGGGTCACACTACCCGCAACGTGTACTTTCCCGATGCAGTCTGGTACAATTACAATGGCCAGGTAATGTGGGAAAAATTTGTAGCGTTCCACGAGCGTTGAAAGTAAAAAAGAGTCATAATAGACCTTGTTGTTGGTTCTTTAGAAATTGGCTCACCGAAAACAGTCGGTGTCAATCCCAATGCCACTGGATGAGATTGGGGTGTACTACCGAGGTGGACGCATAATCCCCGCACAAGGAACTGGTTTGAACACACTGGAGTCTCGACGAAAGCCGCTCCAGTTTATTGTTGCGCTTGACGATAATCAGGCTGCATCAGGGGATATCTACTGGGATGACGGAGAATCCATCGGTAAAGAAATACCGTAGACGATGACAATAACAAAAACGGACACAACACAGACACAGACACAGACACAGACACAGACACAGACACAGACACAGACACAGACACAGACACAGACACAGACATAGATATAACACAGACGCAGACAATGTTGTTGGAGTAATCATATAGTCGGCTCTTTTTATGCAGATCCTGTGCAACGCGGAAACTATTTGACAGCATCAACAAGATTTTTCCTGCACTCTGACCAGCGATCAGCCGGATTCACGTATGATCCGAGTCACGTCGGCCAATTTGCCGGAGTGGAAGCGGCAAAAGTCGGTGAGATTCATGTGTACGGCTTGACAATTCCTATCAACAGGGTTCTGATGGACGCCGGGCAGGTGGCGACACTATCGACATCCAATGGAGTCACTATCATCAAGTTCGACACTCCTCTGCAGCGTGCATTCACTATGCGCTTGTACTGGAGATAGACTTGCTAATTAATTTTTTTCAACCGGCTTGTGATTGTTACAGCCTCTCTATAAATTAAAAACAAACACTAACGTTTTCCTCAACACTGCCGTATATGAGCTGCATAAATCTGTGCATGTGTCTTCCTGTTCCGATATCCGTGCCTGTGTCTGTGTCTGTTTGTGTCTGTGTCTGTGTCTGTGTCTGTGTCTGTGTCTGTGTCTGTGTCTGTGTATGTATCTGTGTCTGTGTCTGTGTATCGCTTACTGTGGTCTGTCGAAGTCTGTGAGTAGTAGTGTATGTCGCAATCGGGTATTTTTACTGCTCAAGTCGAGGTGAAATCAGTGATATGCGCAATAAAATGGGCGCATTGGAGTTTATGATCGCAACAGCGGAAAACGTGGCGATTGGAAAATATGTCACATTGCCTCTAGCACAGTTGCTGCTTTCAAAAACACGATGTTGCCTTCTCGGCATCCGATTCTATTGGGAATGTTCTTCAGCTAATTTGTCGCAAAAAAAGGTACCATGGCCGAAGCGCCCTCTTTGCCTGTGGCAGTATTCTCACCAACGAAAGGATCGTTATCATGCAACATATTCGGATGGGCGCCCAGATGGCTTCAGGTCTTCAACGATTTAAGGGTGAATGAACTGAACGAACGCGGAAACAATTCCTTCAAGTGATCCTTAATTTTCACAGACATTTTAATTGTAAAATCTGCTTTTTCAGGCCTTCATGGTCTGCTTCTTTTGCCTCAGTATCTTTCGTGGTAAGGTTTGAAATAAACATTCACCAAAACTGCGTCTAAGAACCTGTTACCGGTAATCCAATCCAATTCAATTCAATTCAATTTTCCTTCACAGGCATAACGATTTCCTATTTTGCCTCGATGGTTCCTTCCATGGAGAAACGTTTCGGCCTCTCATCACAATCCATTGGAACAGTTAACGCCATGAGTGACGTCAGGTTTAGTGCGTCATCAAGTTGTTTGTGTTCTGCGAAATAATGTTCTGTCTGTTCAGCGGGCTTTTGAGCGCCGTCTTAGTGGCCCATTTCGGTGGTGGACACCGGCCGCGATGGATCGCCGGAAGTTCTCTTCTAGTCGGCATCGGTTACCTGCTCATGGCTGCACCGGAAATCATCTTCCCGCCCAATCCTACGTCCATTCTGGCCTCAGTGATGGCCACCAGTTCCGATGAGAACGAACCGTTTTGCGATGCGAACAGGAATGAGAGTTCACAGACAGCCGGTCTAGTTTGCGGTGAGGAAACTACCGACGGCCGCGGCGGGCCGTTGCTTGTTCTCGGACTCGGGCAGTTCGTCTTTGGACTGGGCGCGATGACTGCTCCCATCTTGGGGATGCCGTTTCTGGATGACAATGTCAAGCGAAGGAATGCGCCCTTGTATTTCGGTAAGCAGTTCACGCGACAGAACCATCAAAACGATGGATAGAGCGAACATAATCAGGAATACAAAGGGAACACATCGAACAAACAGAACAAACAGAACAAACATGACGAACAACAGGGTGCATAAAAGGAACACTAACAGGAGAAAAGGGAACACAACTGGAATTCGACGAACAAACAGAACAAACATGACGAACAACAGGGGGCATAAAAGGAACACTAAAAGGAATAAAGGGAACACAACTGGAATTCAACGAACAAACAGAACAAACATGACGAACAATAAGATGCATAAAAGGAACACTAAAAGGAGAAAAGGGAACACAACTGGAATTCAACGAACAAACAGAACAAACATGACGAACAACAGGGTGCACAAAACGAACACTAGCAGGTGCAAAGGGAACACAACCTGACACAAAACGAACGAAATAGCGAAGAAAGCGAACAGGGCTGCAGAACAAATCGAACAGCAGAGAAAACAAGCAAACAGAACAAAGAGGAAGGAAGGGAAGTTCACCCCGAAAACGAGCGAAAAATATGCAGAACAAAAAACGTGCAAAACGAACACCACCCGCAGCAAAGGAACGCAAAAACAAGCTGAGATTAAGCGAACAAAACTAAGAACAGAAAGGACACTAGATCAGAACAAAAAACAGAGTGAGCAAGTAAAACACAAGCTCATTGAAGGTAAAACGAACAAACTTGAGCAAAACAAACAAAAAGAGTTATCGCGAGGAACAAATTTAAAACCATTGAAAAAAACGAATGTAAGAAAATTATTTTTTTAGCTTTGGCCTTCGTTGGATTAAATTTCGGACCACTTGTCGGGACCGGCTTGAGTGCCGCATTCAACGCCATCTACTTTGACCTTTCCAGTAAGAATACAATTTCCCTTGTAAAATTTAGCACATATCACTCGCCGGACTTGATCGCAGTGTCCCTCCTCCTTTGCAAGAACCGGATTTCCAGCCCTCTGATCCCCGATGGTAATCCTCATTCCATAATCGCTCCATCAACCCTCAATCGAAACAATTTTTGGCAGGATTTCTGCGTGGTATCTCGGATTCGCGGTGGCAGGCGTGGGAAGCATCGTGATGGCCGTAATTATGTCGGTAATTATTAGCCAATAGCTGTTAATTATATCCACTGCATGAAAAAAAAATTCTAATTTTTTTTAAATTTTTTTTAAATTTTTTTTTTAAGTTTTAAAAAAAAAATTTAAAATTTTTTTTAAAATTTTTTTTTTTTAATTTTTTTTTTTCAAATTTTTTTTGCTTATGTGTTCGCTAGTGTTTTCCGTCTGCCTTGACGAAGAAGCCCCGAAGGAAGCCATCTTTGAATGGGAACGGGTTGACCGTTCAGAAAGACCTCAGTGGCCGGGAAAGGAAGACGCATTTGGCGGAACGGACCGCCGTCGTTCCACAGACAATTACCGTGAAAGGTTTTACACGGACCGAGTTCCGAGTTATTTGATTCATCTGCAGAATTTGGTTAGACGTGATTTTTGGTATCGATAGATTTGCCCGTGAATTTGAGGCGGCTTTCCCGGAACTCCACCTACCTAATGAAGGTTTTGGGCCAGATACTGAGCGCCTTCGCCTTGTCAGGTTTGTTTGTGTGTCTCATTTCTGGAACCTTAATAAGCCGAAGAGCCGTTTAACGTCCTTTCACTTGTTTTAGGCTACATCTCGTTCAACGTTAAA
>LRSR01006888.1:0-28159 GCA_001579985.1 Hypsibius dujardini
GGGCTGGAGGTAAGCGTTGGACTTGAATCGCAGCTTATATGATCTGTGATGCGGTTGGGGTGTTCGGCTACGTGCCAGCCGGTGTGGTCTCTGGTCGCAGGAACAGCCTCGCACTCGGATGAGTGAATCTCATGTCCCCAGTCCTTTGGAATCCGTGAGGAAGAAACATCCTGTAATGGAAGCGGTCGTGTTGATCGTTTGGAATATCCGAGGGTATGCGTCTCCCGCCATATACAGTACGGCGAGCAGGTTGACGTTTAGATAGTCACCGTTTACTGCCGTTCTATCTCCTATGCAGCAAAAGACCGGTTGATCAATTGATATCAATGGATCAATAACACCACAAAAATGTCCACAAAATAGTCTCGAAATGGATAGATTATTGTTAAGGCTGACCGCAACTCTCCCAGTCAATAAGTTAGTCAAAACTCTTCTATCCACCACTGACAGACAACACTAGTCCCAAGATGAAATATATTAACACCGCACTTAACTTCTCTAGTCAACACGCAAGCCATCAAAGAGCTTCTCTAAAAAAATGTATACATTAAAAAATATTACTGTCCACACCCCCCAAACACATGATGTAAAGTAAAGCTAGTCCGTCCCAATCAGCCACCCCCGTCATTACTTCTCCACCTCGTCCCGGATAGCATTGTGGAGGTAGTATATGTACTGCACGTAGGACTGCTGAAACGAACTCGAGCCCTGATCTTCCACAAGGAACCGCCGGAACCAACCCTCCATCTTGTCCGCCTGCTTGATAATCATCAGACGCATGTAGACCGGCCGGGAGTTGCGAATCATTGTGATGAACCGGCGGAGTTCGTCCGCTACCGGGCTGCTTCGAGTTGAAAGCGCCGCATCGCCCTGAGGAGAGAAAATGCTTAATGCATAAATGAGTAATGAAAACCCGTAGACAGGCACTCAAACCGATAGAACAGAGAGATATCCAAGTATAAACCTTCAAAACATTCAGACAAAAACGCAAAGATAGACTAATAGACAGATAGACAAACAGACAAACATGCAGACAAAGAGATAGACAGGCAGATAAACAGACATACAGTCGCATAAACCGGTATATAGACATAGGTCAGCATTTAGCATTTCTTACTAAACCTTACAGCGAACAGCGTACCTTTTCGTGATCAATCTGTGCGAGGTTGTTTACGCCAAAGACATCGCCCAACCAGGAAGGATCGAGTTGACTGCCTAGCCACAGGAACATGGCTACACCATTCTCCAACAGATAAGCCTGATCGGTGCGCATGCCGGCGCAGGTGGAGCGGATCTGGCGGAATGTGTGCTGCCCGGGCGTAGTCTCTGCTCTCTCGTCCGGTTCATTCAGTACGAAAAAGCGCGGATAGAGGAAGCTGGTCGAATGCTCGATAGAGAGAGAGTTGAGGTGGCAGATCAACCAGCTCCGATCATCCGCTCCGACTTCCGCACCTGCCAAGTAACGGAAATGTTTCAACAAATTGCACTAACTTAAAATTAATTATTCAAATAAATTTGAATTTATAACGTTAAATTAAATTTAATGTGTTTCCTGAAAAAAAATGTAATTGAAGCTTACCGAGACCGGACACCAAGTCACTCCGGACCAAACATCCGGTATAAAGGGGGAGAAGCTTGAGCGTTTCCGGAAGAACTAGCTGACCGGAACCTGTCTGCTTGCTGCAGGTATTACGATAGGCTGACAGGATCTTAGTGCTGCGTTCGGTCAGACCTTCACGGATGGCTGCCGGGGAAAATTCGTAAAGTCCCTTGATGCCTGCAAACAAGTTAGGAAAAGGATGAGTGATAGCTGCCTGATGAGTTGCATCATCGTCAATCACCCAGTTGACGTAAACAGCCAACCAGTGCAGTGGTAATAACGATTAATTGATTGATTCAGTTCAAATATTGCATCAGCACTTTTGAAATACTAGTATGTTTAGGAACGCAAATGGGGAACGTACTATTTTTGGTCATGAAATTCATGATGACATCAATCTCGGCCGTGCGATAGAGCTCGGCAATGTCTGCTGAGGCCGCCAGGGCCATGTTCAACACTCGGACGCGACGCTGGGCAGAGAGGCTGGTGTAGAGCAACGCCACCTGTAAAAACACCGACAACAAACCAATCAATCACCGCGACAGACAGACCAAGATACAGACAGAAAGACGAGGCAGACAGACCAATAGACAGATCCACAGACAAATTGCCCAATCGACAGGCAAGTATTACAATGACAAAAGACAGCCAGTCATGCTTCACATCTACTTGCCTGAATATGGACAATGCTCTTGTCTTCCAACTTATCATCATGCTTGATCTCCGCCAAAATAACCTTGTCGCTGTCCAATGACGCCAAATGCACCTCCGTCGTGGTTGGCATGGACAAATTGCCGAAATAGTCAGTCGGCCGGATTCCTGCACTCGTTCGTACCCGCATCACCGCGTCGAAAGCAATCACCCGCTTCAAATTCCTCCGCAGATCCCACAAAAAGCGATGACCGTCCTTATCCGCCTGGTAGTAGGCGTACTTATGCGTCTCCCCTCCCGTCAACCGAGACACCTGTTCAAAACGACACAGTTGGGCAACAAATTAGATTACAACTTCACAACTAAAATGTCTACATAAATAATCATCTTGTTGATTATCACACATTTTACTTCGCATTTTTTAAATGTAAACCACAGGAATCTCATATTAAATCTAAACACAAACAAAATATAATAGCAGATAAAGGATTAAATTTTCAAGAATGGACGTATTTTATAATTAATAATAGCTGACGTTTAGCTCTTTACAGGAATTTTGGTGATTGTACCTTTATTTTACTTAAAAGTATAAATCTTGGAAAAGATACATACCTCGCTGAGCGTGGCAACGTCGATATATGAGTTGGGAAAGAGGAAGAGGTCAACGGAACAACCAACAGCGACGCATTCCTTAGCGAGGTCGGTGTAGTCGGGCACTTGCGGCCGGAGGAGCGTCTTCTCCTTGTCTGTGCCGAGGAGTTCGCGGTTGTCGCGGTTCTTCAGCTTGCCGGGCGCATCCAAGACGGGCAGGGAAAAGTTGAAAACAAAAATTTTGCCAGGACACCCCGCAGCCTTTCCAAAACGAAAAAGAAACAGAAAAATTAGTAAAATATTTGATTATTCATTCTTTTCTATTTGATTATATTTTTAGTATTTCGAATATCCTAATTCCTTGAAATTTGCACAATAAATTGTTAACAAATAACAATAAACAGTTTTAGTTGAGTTTTAATCAGAATCTAATTTGAATACAACAGAAAGTGTTATTTACCTCAAGGGCTCGCATGCCGGCTTGAATAGCGGGATAAAGAATGGTATCGGTCTGTCGGGCATCCGCGAAAATCTTCGGAATCTCCTGCAGCAGCTTGTCAAACATCTGGCCGCTCTCCTCTAGCCGGACGAGAAAGCCGTCCACCAGCGGGACAAACATGTCAGAAAAATCGTTGACCGTCATCATACTAGGCTGCTTTAAACCGGCCTGCAAACAAAAACTCAGTCACAAATTGATCAGAACAGTAAGTTATGCTTACAGACGAGGCGACACACACACCGACAGACAAACAGACAGACGAACAGAAAGACAGATATACAGATCGAGAGACAAGCACACAGACAGACGGACAGGCACACGGACACACATGTAGATGGACAGATAGTGAAACGTACCTTCATGTTAAAAAAATGGACACTGTCACTGAACGTGGCGATTCCAACACGCAGCTTGGATTCCTGACCGTTGCCTTCAACCGGCAACAAAGACTCCAACTCGTTCCGCAGCATCTCACACAGCTGCGCCACCATTCCAGAAGAGATGGCCCGATAGCTGACGTCGATCATGAAGATGAAGGCCGGCGGTTCGGGTAGCTTCTCATTGCGACAGTACTCTTTGGTGGCGAGGAATTCGTAGGTGCCGAGACAGAGCTCCGCGCGCTGCATGATGTCCACGCGACGGCCTTCCGAGTCGAGGTAGGCAAAGTACTCTTGCGGGACTTCGGTCGCAATAAGGCAGAAAGGACATTGGAACCTATAATCAAAACACATCCTGAATACACTGACGGACAGAAAATCAATCAATCAAAGAGGCAGACATGAATCAAACAGATATATAGACAAACACACAAACAGTGAGACACAGGTAAACTGATAGAAAATCAGGAAGACAAACGGACAGGCAGGCACACCGGCAGCCAAGCAAACAGACAGGTAGATAGATACACAGATAGACAGAGTTAGACAGACCGAAAGGCAGAAAGACAGACAGACAAATAAATTAAACACATCTAGCTACTGAAAAAAATGGAGAGAAGAGCGAAACCTACTTTTTGCCTCCTTCAACGAATTTCATGTAGGGAGACATGTACGCCTTGCAACGAGTGCACCGAACCGGTCCCTTTTCCCCATGATAGACAATCGGGAGAGGTTGGGCATCCACTGCCAACCTGAAAGTAGTCCGAACGTATGAAAATCTTGTGCATTTGATTGAGAACACTTCGAAGAATGCTCACTCTGCCATTGGCTGCATGTGCAGAACGAAAGGTATGCCAGAATCCTTCAATAGATTGGCAGTGCAAGGCGCGGCGTAAAGGGAAGATCGAAGAAACTCTGGCACAGAATTGCCGCAATCGACGGTCCGCGCGTGGGTACTGACGAGGGGCGGTAGTTGTGGGTTTAGCATGCTCTGGTACACTCCACCATTGTGAACTCTATCTCTCTCCAGCACGTCGATCTGAAGTAAAAAGCAGTCTGCAATTGTCGGTCGAGGTTGAGGTTTACTATCTTTTTAATATTAGTATTTTCTTGGTTGTCTGCCTATTTTTCTGCCTACTTGCCTATCTGTTCCTCTGCCTGTCTGCCTGTCTGTCTGTCTGTCTGCCTGTCTGTCTGTCTGTCTGTCTGTCTGTCTGTCTGCCTGCCTGCCTGCCTGCCTGCCTGCCTGCCTGCCTACGTACTTGTTTGTCTACTTGTCAGCCTGCTTGTTTGTTTCTGTGTGTATGTGTATGTCTGTCTGTCTGACTGATGGCCTGATGTGCACCCGCTGCTGCACGTACCACACTCGGGAGTACATCATTTGTCAGATTGGGCGCGGCGTTCCTCAATCCACCTGCGGGGGCAAGTGGTCTCCCATCTGCACCCAGACCACCAGCGGGAGTCGATCCGGGATATTGAGGACCAGGAGGCATCATACTCAATCCGCCCGGCTGATTCTGAAGAGATTTAGAAAAGAAAATAAATACTAGTACCGAACAGAAACGGGGGGGGGGTGTTATTCCATAATCCAGATAATAAAGCAGGTTCAGACAGACGCACGGGTAGCGAAGTAGCGAGAGTCAGCTGTACACAATCTAGCTGGATAGGAGGCAGTTTGACAGACAAATCGAGAGCAGACAGACATATAATAGACAATTAACAATTAACAGGCAGACTGCCTGTCTGTCACAGACAGATTGAGAGATATACACATAGACACACTAGCAGACAAGAGAAATGGACAGACAGACAAGTAGACACAGACAGCGATAAGTGGACATGTAGGTAGATGGCAGAAGCAAGCAAACTATCCGACAGTCAGGGAAGTTACACAACTAACCGGCATGGGAAAGTTTTGGAGATTGCCATGTGGAGGGTTGCTCTGGTGTGGATGAGCCTGAGGTGGATACTGATTTCCCATCGGCTGTGGCTGCTGCTGCTGCTGGGTATACGGTCCTGGAGTGGGTAATCCACTTTGTGGAGTTTGTTGGGCATAATACGGACTCGCAGGAGTGGAATACGCGCCGGCATTCTGCAGCGCGAAACCCGGACCTTGATAGGGAGTATTATAAGAAGCCGCCGAAGGTTGTTGTCCCGGTGGAAGCGTCTGTGGTAATGGCTGTGAAGCCTGCGCCAAGAATTGAGGTGCATTCAGTGGGACATTCTGATACGGCGGCGTATTGTAAGTGCTCGGTGGCGGCGGATAAGTATTCCCGCTTCCGGTTAGCTGGGTTGGTGGTGCGCTTGTCGGCTGTGGCGGTGCATATGAGGTGGGATACTGCTGAGCTGACGGCTGCTGGCCGGCCATTCCAGTCGACTGCTGTGATGGCGAATTGACCTAAAGAAAAAGCTACTTCAGTATTCACTTAATGCAACAATGAAGCACCTGAAGCTGAAATTATTACTGATTAATTAATAAACAACAAAATTCTGTACATAATTCACTATTTTTTCCAGTACCTGTTGATAAGGTAGCTGAGCAGTCATTTGCCCACTTGCATGCGAGCTATATCCATTGCTTGTCGGTTGCTGTTGCTGATATCCTTGCGATGAAGGGGCCGCATAAGGAGCAGTCGATTGATTGCCCGATTGACCAGGCATTTGAGTGAATTGCGGTGATCCTGAGTTTGCATACGCACCAGCTGCTTGATTGGTATATTGACTCGTCGACTGATTTCCATACAAACTCGTTGCTTGATTGGCTGATTGCTCCATTACGTTGGGCTGCGAATTGGAACTGCCTGAGCCCGCTTCCGCCGGTTTTGCATAGACAGGCGCAGCGGATGGTGTAAAGGAGGACTGCGTCATCGGCTGGGACACGGAGGAATGAAGGGGGACATTGTTGTTGCTGGAGGCGGAGGCAGCGGAGAAGACAGGCATTCTCGGCATCACAGGCATCGCCGGCATTGTTGCCCGCACACTACCCGCCGGCTGGTTTCCGTTTAAAATGTTGCCCACTTGGGGCGGCCGAAAAGTAGGCAACGCCGGAGACGAATTAGCCGCGACATTAGGAGCGAAATTTAATTTCTGGAAACTATTGACGAGATTGCCTCCTCCTCCTCCGCCGTTTTGTAGTCCATTTTGCGGGCCGTTTCCGGCGGTGTTGGGCATCATTTTGCGTCAAGTGAATGGGAATCAGTTGTAAAAAATAATTGAAACTTGCAGGGTGTCGATGCGGTGCAACGGTGAAGGAGAGACTGGATGAAAAGAACGGAAAACGAGGGGAAAAGCTGGCAAAAACACGTGGAGATTTTTTAGAATGTTTTCGTGTCTGGCAATGACGTGGACTCAGCCAGCTGAAATGGAACTGGAATTGTTGGATTGGAAGTGGACGCAGTGAAAGCCTGGTGCTGAAAAAGAATGGAATTGGAATCCGGAGGAAATTGCATAGGGCTGACCCGAGTGTTCCATCCCGATTCCACCGAATCTAATGGAATTCCAGGGTAATATCGCAGAAACCCCGCCTTTTTGCTGTCGAATGCCCCTCCTGACCCCTCGTGAAAAACACCAACAATCAAACAAGCAAGACTTGGTAACCAAGAGGGGGTTTTGTAAATAAACTTGAACCAAATGAGACAGAATTGCTGCTAGTGAACCGGTTGAACGCCCTTGTTAAGTGTCCTCACCCTCATCTCGTCTCTCGTCTCTCTCTCTCGTCGATTGGCATTTAAATCGGTCGCCTCTGTTGTGCAGGATCAACTGTTTTCTTTGCAACTGCGCATACTTTCATCCCGTTCCTCCCGATCGAGTATACCTCAATTCAAAATCTTTAAAAACTGAGTCTAGTTAAAATATATAAACGGGATTGAGAAACGACCAAACATAATAGAGTGAATCTACTCGAATCGGATCACTCCAACTCCCTGACTCGAACCACCATGACCCTCGCATGTGGACGATCAAAACAAGAAGAGCAGCTGCTTTTTTAGCCATTTTGCTGAGCCTTTTCCCTACGTTTTTCTCCATTTCCCACCATCTTCCTCCACTCCAAACCAATTTCATTGGATAGCACGTGCTGTCAACTCCCCATTTCGTTCTCTTTGAACGGGATCGTCATACAGGCTAATTCGTCCTTGATCACTGAAACCAGTGCGTCGCAGTGTGGGTGGGCGACACGCGAAAACGAAAACAACAATAAACACCACTAGCCATGCCTCTGCAGCAGATGTTCTCACCCAACAACCCCAGCAATCGCTCCACCCGGAAGGGACGCAATAGCAGTGTCCATTCCGGGCAGCTTGACAAGGTCTATACACAGGATGAGAAGGTGAGGAGGGCATGTTTTGTTGCCATTAAAATGAAAAGAATTTGCGCCGTTTGTGCTTTGCCGAAGTCGATTGATTGGTCGATCAGCTGTTTTGTCATCGGACAAGATTACTTTTGCCTTCTTGATTGAATCGTGCTCGTCCGTATTTTTCCATGAAGATTAAACTGCTTTTCGACACAATCCTGTGTGGATTTTGATTCTGTATCACTGAACCCCGATAATTTGTTTCTTTTAAGTGAAGAGGCGGAGCTATAAGACACAATCGAATCTGACTTGAAGGATCTCAGAAAAAGCTTGTAACTCCGTCCCGGGATCCAGACTTTTTTCCTTTGACAGATTAATTCCAGTTTAGATAGGAAACGAAGTAGAATGAAAGAAATTAATTGAAACTGTTGTGAATACATGCTTGTTTATTGTGTAAAAGAATTATGTGTATAGTTAAGTGATTTTTAAGCGATATCCTTGCTTTGATTGATTGATTGATTGATTGATTGATTGATTGATTGATTGATTGATTGATTGCTTTTTTGCACGGTTTTTTAATTGCCCTGCCCTTTATCCTTTAACAGGAGGCCGGCGGCGATCACGGAACGAATCTTCTCCAGAGGAGCGCCAGTTTCACATCGACCTGCTCAAACAGCAATGCGGAGATCTGTCGTATTTGCCATTCAGAGGCCGATGCGGAGACCCTCCTCATTTCCCCCTGCCACTGCATCGGGAGTCTCAAGTAAGCGACAGGACAGCGCTTCTTTGACAGCTAAGTTTTTGCTATCCTATTACTTTTGTCCTCGTAACGTTCGTAACGATGACGGAAATGAGAAGATGCGTATTTCCGACCCGTTACTCACACATATCAGTCTGATGGTTCATTGTTTTGGCTGTGTTTGCAGATTTGTTCATCAGAAGTGTCTTCAACGCTGGATCAAAAGCTCACAGGCCAAAACTTGCGAGCTGTGCAAATACGAATTTCAGATGCAGAGCAAAACTAAACCGTTGACCAAGGTAATCCAAAGATATGGCCGTCAGTTAGACAAGCAGGCAGACCGAGAAAGACAGACAAACAGATAGACAGCCAACTTGACCTACAGACTTTCATGCTGATGGGTTAGTTTTACTTTGAAAGATTGCATCATTGTTACAGTGGGAGAAACTGGATATGAGCCCGGTGGAGCGACGCAAGATCCTGTGCTCGGTGATGTTTCACATCATCGCTATCACTTGCGTCACCTGGTCGCTCTACGTGCTGATCGACCGGACGACCGAGGAGATTGCCAGCGGTCAGCTGGAATGGACCTTCTGGACCAAAATCGTCGTCGTCGCCATCGGCTTCACGGGCGGCGTGGTGTTTATGTATGTCCAGTGCAAGATGTATATTCAGCTCTGCCGCAGGTGGAAGACCTACAACCGCGTCATCTTCATCCAAACCTGCTATCCCGAATCTCGCTCACCTCCCAGTCCGCCTCCCCCGCTATCGACACAACCTCCCATTGTGATGGTCATTGGGATTCCTCCTCCTCATTCCACTACTGACATTAACTTACCCGTCACCGTCCAGGTAACGATTTTTAAATAAATTGATCTAAAATTTAAAACAATATTAAAAATTCTTCTTATGTATAATTTTTGCAATATTTTTAATAAATAATAAATACTCTTGTCATTATTTAACGAATTCAAAAGTAAAAAAAAGTTGAATCCCTAATACTTGCTAATTTAAAATGCTTTTCTTGTGTGGAAACTGATAATGCTCTATATAATTGAAATATAGATTTGATGTGATATTAGATAAAATGTCCAATGTCTTCCCCATCATTACATCTATGTATTATTATTTTAAATAAAACGAAACCATTTTGATTCAAAAAAACCGCATTTGGCGATTTGATATAAAGGTTTGAATATGTTTGAACAACAGCAAGTCCAGGCGGATTTGACGCCTGCGGAGACCTCCTCAATGGCGCCCTTAAACTCCGCCCCGGAAACGGACCTTCCCGAGACGATGACGACGACAACAGCAACAACGGACAGACGAAGTGGCGGGCAAGTGACGATTGACGTGGAGCAGCAGTCCTCCACCGCCTCTTATTCCAATCGATGGGGATCAATTAAGCCGACCGGTTAAACATCACTTCCGTCATCTCATCCCTGCTTACCGCTCCACCAATTGCCGGTGACTGATTTTTAATGTATTATATTGCTTTCATTTACCTCTTGTTTTATTTTTCTTTTCTACTTTTTGCTCTCTCTCTCTCCTTTACTTTTTTTTCTAATATTAAAAACATAATGGGAATCTTTCCTATCCATAATGCACATAGCATAGTCAGCTTGTTGGTTGGCTTCTCTCTTTCTCTCTTCCAGACAAAGCGAGTGCTAGGGTATGTTATTATTATGGTAGCTGGGTAGAAGTTGGTTCCGTGTGTAATTGACGCGTTTTGTTTGTGCCCTTGCCCTTGCCCTGCCCTGGCGGGATGGGCTCTCCAGTTATTCTTTCGAGTGAGTGAGTGAGCGCGCTTTTTTGCTGCTGCGATATAAACATGTTCCTCTTTACTCTACTTTACCTACATTCTCTGTTCTCTCTCAATTTTGCCGTGAGTAAGAAGTTGCATCTTGACATATTTGAAGAACGTTTGCAGGCAGTCCTTTACGGTCACTGTTGTGGATATAACAAACGGAGAAACGGCTGTTTGGTTTCATTTCAATTTAGTCTAATTTATTATACTTTAATTGCTTCAAAAAGAGGCTTTTAAATCAGCTCTAATTAATATATAACCTATAAATATTGAGATATTAAATTAAAAATCTCCTTTTAAATACCGAAAATGTGGCTTTTCTTTGAAATAAAATGGGGTTTTTATTTAAATATATTATTTATTTGACTTTAGATTCGAAAACCCGAAAGAAATAGTGCGAAACTAACTTTATTTCATCAAAAACGTCAAACATTAAATCATTTGTCACGTAAATATTTATTATTTATTTTATTACTGTTTATTTTTATAAGAAGAAATCGCATAGTAATGTATACTAGTAAAATGATACTATCCGAGCGAAGGCAGTTGTAAACGTTGGGATAGTTCAATTAATGATGACACTCTGCCAAAGCCTTGTGGCCGCTTTTGATGGATCGAGACGGAAGGTGCGATTGTGTGTGTGGTCGTCGGTCAAGCAACCATTAGCCAGTTACACCCCTCCTGTCTGCTAGTCCTAGTGTGAGCAGTATTGTTGTGGTCTGGTAGTCATTTTAAAATGAGTGTCCGCCGAGTCAATCAACATTGAAACTCACCAATCAAAAACGAGGACATCGTAACGGGCGAATCACAAAAACGGAGTACGGCAAAAAGCGCCAATCAAAATGGAGAGAATATATCCGAAATCGTCCAACCACGATGTGGCGACCCCAATCCGCTCATAACTCAACGAACGCTTTTTCTTATCCTTGAAGATTTTGTTGAGATAATTCGTGGAATTAATTTCCATCAGCCTCATCTATTCACTCAGACATTTTCCAATGAGCACGTGACATCTCCCTCACTTTAAGTTCGACATGACACAAATTTCAACCGAGACTGAGATCTTCTCCCTTTCTTCTCCGGGACGAACATTGCCTTCAATATTCATGTTCGTTCAATGACCGAGCGTCGTGATAAGAACGGCAAGCGTCCAACGTCTGACCTGCTTCATTCACTCATTGATAAATATATTTTTCGCTCTTTCATATTTTGCTTGGGTTGATTGATTGACACTTTGTACCTCAGATGTTATTGGTCATTGTAGGATATCAAAAACAATTCTAACAATTTTGACATACACTTTTAATATATTTCTGAGAAAAGATGAACAATGTGATAAACATTTTAATTAATATACCTATAATGTATTGTATTTTGTAGGGAGAAGTGCGATTATGGAAGCGTGTGCTGCCGGACGCGACGACCTGGTCCAGCTGCTGATTGACCACGGCAGCTGCGTCGCGGACACTGACAACTCCAACTGGAACTCCCTTACGCATTGCGCCGCCAACGGACACGTCCGGTCCGCCAATGTCGTCATGCGCCATCTCAAGTACGATAAGGACAGCCAGGAGAAGCTGAAGGAGATCGTCAAGAAGGAGGATAAGATTAAAAAGAAAGATCCCAAGACCGCCAGCACCGCCAAGGTCGTCTCGCCTGATCTGGATGACTGTGACGATGTTGAGTGTCCGGCAATTAAAAATTGCCCCTCCCCCCCCCCGCAGCGGCCCGAATGAATTAAAGGGCGAGATTCACCCAAGTGCCCCCCCGTTACGCCTCTGCACGTATACTATGGACGGAAGCCTGATTAACATCAGCAATGAAGGTGCAGACGATCCAGGTGGAACTGAATAGCGTCACGTGGACTCCTCGGATACCAGTATCGATCCAGGACCAACAGAGTGCTATGGGTCTTGATCGATTGCTTAGGACGATCAAACGCAGGTATTTGTGCTGTCGTGCTGTATACCCGACTTTATCCGTGAAGGTTATCCCGACCACTTTCTATCCAAAGGTTTTTTATTTATGATTAGATATGGGAATTCTTGATAAGATAGCCAACGCTCTCGGACCCAGTCCGCGGATATTCAACATTTTATTGGTGGGTCTCGACAACAGCGGTAAGACCACATTGATTCACTCCTTGAGGAATGACGGACCCAAGAGCAATGCCGCTGGGGATGTGCCACCCACTGTGGGAGTGCAGGTAGATTAACATGGCACTTGTTCGTTGCCTTTACTAACGGTCAACATTTGATTCGAGGAGAGGACCATTTATTGGGATTTATTTTCTTCCAGGTGGAGAAGTTTAAGTTCAGAAATTGTGTCCTCCACGTCCATGACATGTCCGGCCAAGGAAAGTACCGAGCCATGTGGGAGAGATGTTTTCCCGATTGTAGTGCCGTCGTTTTTGTGCTCGATAGCTCGGACAGGTGTGCACAACTTTTCCAATACCCTTCCCACCTCCCCCCTGTTTGTCTGTCTATTTGCCTGCCAGCCAATTCGTCTTACCGCTTGCCTATATTATTTTCTGTCTTACTGTCTATCTCCGTTTGCCCATCTCTTTGTCTGTCTGTCTGTCTGTCTGTCTGTCTGTCTGTCTGTCTGTCTGTCTGGCTGGCTGGCTACCTGTCTGCGTTCAAGCTACGTCGTCTGTCTTGTCTTTATGTCTTTCTGTCTGTCGATTTTTGATGTCATTGTTTGTTTTGGTTCGCCTGTCTGCCTATGCAGTGTAACAGACCGCTTTCTAATTCGGGCTATTCAGCATTTGGCATTCTTTATCTGCATTCCCTTGTCTACTTTTTGCCTTCAGAATGAGGATAGCCGTGGCAAAGGATGAATTTGAAGGCGTGATGGAGAGTCAGATCCTGAAAGAGCGCAACCAAGTTCCCTTCCTGATCGTGGCGAACAAGAAGAATCAGGCTGGAGCGATGCCGGCCACGACGCTGGCTCAGCTGCTGGACATGGAGCGGCAACTGACCGGGCGACCGTGGCATTTACAGGCAACCGAGGCACAGACCGGCGAAGGCGTCGTCGAGGGTTTCACCTGGCTGATCGATCTCCTCATCAACGCGTCCCTCCTCGCCAAGGCGCAAGAGTAATGGATTCCGGCGTGGACTGAGTTAGCTACCGTTGGGATATGTGGCCAAAGTACAATCTAGTACTTGGGGGTAATTCTAGACAATTAACTTTGTATTATATTACAGTATGAGAGATGGAGCCAAGTGAGCGTGCAATTGGTTGGATGCTTTGCTTGCTTGCCATATTTCCCTGTTGTGAGTTTGTCATTTGTTGTGACTCGTTGCGGCAGCTAACAAAAGGCGACAACTACCACGGTATATTACAGCTTCCTGGTTGACCAAGCACCTTTTTTTGCGGCGCCTTGTTAAACATCCCACCGACTTACAAACAGAAAAACAAACCACACCGGTTGTTGGTCTGCTGACGAAGACGGCTTCACTTTCACACTTGCCTTTCTTCCATTCGCAACAAAGAATCCATCTTGCAGTCAATTTTTCGCTTTTACATTGACTACTTCAATTAAGACTATACTTTGCAAATATGTCGACAGGACGTGTTCCACCACTACTGGCCCTTACTTTACTCTATTTGGTCCTATATACAGTAAGGCTTTCCAATGATCAATTGCATTGGGCCTACATGTTCTTATACATTGCATTAACTTGTGGAATTGCAGGAATTATAAAAGTGTTTCAATAATGAGCGTTCGTAATTTTTTTATTCTCTTTGAGTAACAGTAAACCTCTTTTGTGTCGAAGAGACCCTTTTTCAAGTTTAACATTTTGCAGAATGAACGCTGAATTACAGTAGTGAACTGCTTTAATTTTAAATATTCTAGAGTATAGAAAGGTCCATGTAGAACTTTATTACAGGTATATATACAGATATTCCAATAATAAAATTAAAATTGGGGTCTTAATTACAGGCAAGTAGCGTCAGAGCGGCCTCGTCGGACTTTAGCAACGTTGGTGGGAGCTTCTCCAACGGCGGCCGGTTCAGCGGAAACGCCCAAGTCGCCGGCAGCTCCAACCATTTCAGCAGTAGCAGCAGTAGTGCAACGAGAACTAACCTTCCTAACAGTGCCCATTTCGGTGATATCGGCAGCGACCCTTTCGGATCAGACGACACTTTCGACACGTCCCTGTCTTCCCGACGAGCAGGTACCTCCGGAAGCTCCAACAGTAACAACAACAACAACAATGGAAACCCCGATCCGTTCGGCTTCGAGAAAGGCAATGCAGGTTAGCGTTGGTAAAAACACAAATAACGTCTTGCAATTTCAGTAAAATAATTTTGATATTTAAACACACATCAAAGTAGAACTAAATGTGCAGAACTTATTTTATTCATAACCAAAAAGCCTTATATGTAATCATTCAATACTTAGATCACTCACCATTCAAACAACTTTTGATATTCAAATTTGGATTATGCTGAATCGAATTTAAATTAAAACAATTAACCATACAATAAACAAATTTGAGTTCAAACAAAATTGAACTAAACTATACATACAGTATATTTTAATTGGGAGAGACAGATTTAGTCTTCTTTGCAACATCTAAAAATAATCTGCCATACACTGCTTCCATATCTTAAATGTCAGGCCTTTAGATGTTATATCCGAGTTCCATTTTGCAAGGGTAAAGACATGAATAAATATTTTATTTAAAATCACTAGGCGGCTGATTTTCGACAATTTAAACCATCTTTTGAAGTATTAATTTAAAATAATATTATAAAGACATCATCCTAGGTCCCTCGTCCGGGTTCTCGTCATCGTCAGGGAACCGCGGCTCTTCGGGTAACTCGGATAACGGAGACACCATCAACAACGGAAGAGTCACAACGACTCGGCGTCGAACCGTCAGCAGAGACTCAGACTCCATGAGAGATAGCAACGGCTTCGATGATGGCTCGTCCTCATCGTCCAGCGGCAGTCGGAGTCGAGGGACCACAACTGATCGCTCATCCTTCAACGGTGACAGCAGTAACGGGGACCACGATCTTCGCCCTTCCAGTTCGCGAGACCGACCAGAGTGCACGGACTGCCGGATCGTGACGATGCCACCGACGACAACGACCACGAAGAAGGGATGGTTGGCCACTTTGTTCGGGCGACGTCGCTAAACCAAAACGACTTGCTCGTAAAACCTCGGATGCATTCGTTCCTAAACATGGTCTTCTCTTTTTTCTTCTCCATAATTTCATAATAAATATCCGCGTGATATTCCGGCCAACAACAAATTTCTAACCAAGTTCGCTCGATCAACCCAAGGGAGAAGGAAGTAATGAGCTTAGAAATTTTATACATAGCACTGTAACAGCTAGAAAGTCAAAAGTGCAAACCGGTTTGTATGCTTCACGTCATCATTTCCAGTACACAGATGTAGGGAGATGTTTTTTATTTGTGCTCTGCTACCTGATACATGACGGCGCTAAATTTGCCCAATTACTGCAAACAAAAGAAATGAAGTTGAAGGAGGGTCCGTGACAACAGCTGCGCGCCGGATGTGTTGGATCAATTAACCTTCGTGGGGGAGGAAGGACAGACTTACCAAACATTGTAATTAGGGTCGAATATTAATCCGGTCGGGCAGAGAAAATGGTAAACTGACCACCGGATGCCGACTGTGTGTATACAGCGATAAAACCTACAATTGAAGGCCGCAACAAAATATATGCCTGTGTATATACAATAGTACCGTTCAGCCGATCCCCTGCGGGTCTGTCTATCTGTTTGCCTGTCTGTCTATCTTGCTGTCTATCTGTCTGTCTGCTTGCCTGTCTGACTGCCTGCCTGCCTAGATGTCTGCCTGTCAATGCTTGCCTGCTTTTTTATAATTCCCTCTTTACCTTGTACAATCCTGCGGATTTCGGTAGTAACCCTCCTCCGGACACTCCGCCGGGCGATAATCCGGCGGGTGTTTCGAGTAGGAAACTGATCGGACATTGGAATCCGCCACCGCCATGTCCGTCGTTTGGTGTTGTTGACCATCCGCAGCGGGAGCCATTCCCATGGGCGACCGTTCTGGCACATCCACTACCATGTCTGGTCGATCCGTGTTGACTGGTGCCACATTGTTGGGAAGACTGTTGATATTGAGGAGGACTCCGTAATCGAAGGGGAAGACTTGCGGTTGTTGCGGCTGCGGATGATGCTGCTGTGCCTGTGCCTGTGTCGGTGTCTGAATCGGTGTTTGCTGTTGCAACCAAGGATTGATTGTCGAAAAGTGTTGCTGAAGTCGAGGATCGAAGAAGGGATGAATATTCTGTGGGATTATTGTTGGTTGATGATGGTGTTCGTGGAGAAAGAATGTCCGAGGCGCGAGGTTAAGCGGAAGGTTCGTCGGGGAGGCAATTAGTCCGTGTTGAGGCTGCTGCTGTTGCTGTTGCTGTTGTTGCTGTTGCTGTTGTTGCTGTTGGTGATCGAGTAAGACAGACAACTGTAATGAAGGTTGAGGAGGAGGATTTGGAGGTGATGTAGGGGAGATGATACGGGGAGGCATAAGCCTCAGCGGGATGGTCAGGTCGTTGCTGTTTTGTGTGTGCGACGAGGATGAGGAGGGGAGGGAAAAGAGCGCGTTGGTAGTCGGTGGGAACGCCGGAAGCGGGTTCAGCAGTCGAAGGGGTTGAAATTCTAACACCTGTGCAATTGTATGTCTTTTTAGGAATTGTTGTATTTTCTAGGGCTTTTCCTCACATGCTCAAAATTTTAATTTCATCCCTATTTACAACGCAGTACCGTAATCTCCCGATCTCAAGGGACAAAAAGGTGTCCCTTCAGATCGGGAGATTACGGTACATTGTATAAACTAAATAAACAAATTGTAAGAATGATTTTCTCTAGTTTACTTTCTTTTGAATTTTGGAAATTTTAATTTTAATAATTAGAGTCACTGAATATACAATTTATTCCAAAATAAAGAGTTTATAGTTGAAGTAAGGATTTTTATTCTATTTGTTTAGTAATTAGCACTTTTAGTCCAGCTTGATTCTTCCTTAATTTCAGTTTTTTGGTTTTTCCCATTTAAATATTTAGCAACTAAGACTTGGTAGTACCGATTTTTGGTCAAGTAAAAAAAGGAAAGCCACGAAATTAGTCGCTAAGTTTTAGTTTAGTTTTGGTTAATTTTGTTAGTTAAGTTTCGTTTTGCCATTCCTAACTGAATTTAGAACTGAAATTGAAATTGAAGTCGTAAATCGGACTGTCGTGTGCTTGCTACTCGGTACCTTTTTGATCATTCGGAGAAGAGGGTATGTCTGGGAGCTGCACAAACCGCGGAAGTCGTCCATGTCAACGGACCACACCATGATCCCACCGAGGCCCCATTCTCGAACAATGACTGTCTAAAAACGGGACAGCGGAAACAGTTAGCAACTCTGAGCTGGTCTCTCTCGATAATTGATCTTTGTCTTGTATGGGTAAATGTTGATTAGTTGATACTTTGCGGATAATGCTGTCGATATCATCAAACCCGATCCACTGGTCCTCTTTGAAGGCATACGGCGTGCGCTCTTCCGGGTCCGTGACGACCGTCCACGTCTTGTCCATCATCAGACTGCACACCTACACATCCGGCAATAAGCAAATAGATAAATAAATCTGCTACGGTTCTGATTAAATGGTTAATTAATTAGTTAGTTGATATTTTAAGCTTACGCATATAATATAAATACAAATTACATTATTATTAAATTGCATTATTGAACTGTTGAATTATTATATTAAATTAATTGACAGCAGTAATGTAATGTAATCAATTTATTTTTGAGTGATTGTTGAATTAAATTGAAATTAAATATATCCTTATAACTTGTGTAATAGAGTGCATACCTCGAAGTAGGCCAAGAATCCGGGTTCGCGGGTAAACGGACCGGCGTCGCCGCCGCTCGCGGCCGGCGAACCGGGAGTCACTTGCGAAGGATCGATCAAGGTGAAGGAGCGTCCGTAGAGCGGCACACCCACGACAATCTTCTCTGGTGGACAGCCGCCGTTGAGCCACAGTTTGATTGCGGAAACCTCAACAATTTTTGTAATGCTTAATAATAAGATCAAAATGTGTCCACATGTTGAGGAGGATTTTGTGTAAACTTATTTACCATGTTAAATCCGGAAATAGATGAGGCATCACGATTGCGGCCATAAATAGGGCTGTGATGGGAGACCTGAATGTCCCAGCTTCCGTGGAAATCGTACGTCATCAGATTGACAAAATCCAGACTCCTATACCAAGCAGTCTGTATGATTACATTTTCAATAAAGTAAAAGTGCAGGGCAGTCGGGGTTTGGTATGCCAATTGTCACAATCCCTGACTTTGACAAAATTGATGTCTTCTAACATAGCAGTTCAGTGTGGGACACAATCAACATTGACAATGGGCATTTTTTTACGAGGAACACCTCTCGCAAAACATTCTACGTTAATTGTATACAAAATCGTCCATGTTAAATTTGTTACCTGGGAATAGAGGAAATGTTGTAGGCTGTCTCGACGGTTTTCTGGCTGGCGGACACTGCCACACTCAGTTCAATCAGCGACTGCATAGACCCAACCGGCTCCGAATTGATCACTACTCGAAACTCCTAATGACACAAAAAAATAGTTTTTCTATTTAACATAAAATAATTAAATGCTGCCATTTTTGATTACTTGGAGGAAGATGTCAAAGTTGGGCCGGTCGTTTTCGCGACCGCCCCTCACGCCCGGAAACTCCCAATTGATATCGAGACCGTCAAACTTGTGCTTCCGGATGAAGCGCATGGCACTCTCGATGAAGGTCTTTCGGCGGAGTCGAGTGGCCACCATCTGTGAGAAGGCATTGGAGCCAGCGTTCCAACCGCCGACTGACAGGGTGATTTTCAGTCGAGGGTTCTTCACCCGGAGTGCCATCACTTTATTGTACCCACCTACACATTCAGAGTGTCACATTCAATTACACTGCTCTTCACTTATTACACACCATTTCAATTTCAAAATTCCTGGCAAAAGGAACTTACCAAGACCGTAGTCGTCGTCCAAATCAGCCCAATTGTCAAACGTCTCCAGAGTGAAACTCTCTTCGTTCAGTTTTCCGAAAGCGTAACTTAAAAGTGCAACCTAAATTAGGTGTGTTCCCTCTTCATCTGTCTGTCTCTCTGTCCGTCCGTCCGTGTGTGTCCGTGTGTGTCTGTGTGTCTGCCTGCCTGCCTGTTTCCCTGAGTATCTATCTGTCTGTCTGTATGTCTGTATGTCTGCCTGCCTGGCCGTCTGTCTGTCTAGCTGACTGACTGTCTTTTTTTGTATGTTTCATCTGCCTGCTCGTTGTCTACTTATAGGTTGACTTTCGTCTGTGCATCACTCTGCTTCCCGTACATTATGTGAGTGCAGAGGAACGGGTCAATGTCCGATGGAGAAAATTTGCCTGTTCCGGGACGCTGTGCAACAAAAAATAGTCTTTATAGTCCCCACCCAGAAGTAGTGTTTGCTCAGCTCACACAAGGAACATACGTAAATAGCCCAGCTGCTGTAATAGCAAACTCGTCGAAATTTGTTGCCTGCCAAAAGCAACAGATTTTGATAAATAAAATCAGACATGAAATTGTAGTGTTCAATTTGACAGACCAGCAATAACAGAAGATAAGATCAGGCTCCAAGTAAAAATTGCAATGGCAATGAAGAGCTTCATGATTCAGAGTTGCGCTCCAGTTCGCCCAAATCCGTTCGTGGTTAAAGTATTCTTCCGGCCTATTTTATCATAATCCAATTCTTTTTCCTCAAATCCTTCTTGCAAATAGAAAAACCAAATAAAGAGAAAGGAGAGAGATTATGGTTACATCTGCTTGGGCATCGATATATAAGATATGTCCCGATTTTTAGCTGTTTAGATCATTTGAGAGTATATGGCAACAGTTTGTAAATGTCATTGAGAGGTCTAGCCTAAATTTGGCGCTTGTTCCAACAGATTCGTGTGGCGCGTCGGTAATTGTTCCTCAAGAGGATCTCTCTCTTGAGAAAGCCATTTTTCTCGCGGCTCGTTTAGGTTGACCATGGCAGTGACCACACGCGCACGCTGGCTCCTTCCCCTGTGTTTGCACGGAGGTGATGAGATGATGTGTTTGTGGAGTGATTGCTGCTGCATGGCATCAAGCGTTCACCAACCTAAACGGACAAACAATTACGCACATATAGAGTCCACACCAACAATAACTCTACTCATCAACGGCAAGGTCAAGCGGACAGCTCCTTCCCTCTCCGTCTGATGTCACCTCACAGTCAGAACAGACACAGACAATCACTTTGTTCAACATGGCTTCCATATCCGCTGTGTACTCAATCGTACAGCCAAAACATATCGGGCATCCACACCGGCACGTAGAAATAGACAGACAGACAGACAGACAGACAGACAGACAGACAGACAGACTTGAAAAGACAGTTAGCTAAGTTCTGCATGTTTCCACAAAGACAGAGCTTTGAAATGAATTGAAGCCGAAAATTAAGTGGAATTTGAGGGTGTGGTCCGATTGAAGGTGCAAACACAATGTGCTTGTGAGTTTGCAATCAAATTGAACAGTATACTGTATACCTTTCTCACATGCCTGGAGCATTTTCCAGACCACGTGCAAAAAAGAACGTCGCATTGTGCAGTGATGCTTCTCAAACCTGTCAGCGACTGAGAATCGGCGTAATATATAAGTCTGTATTTTCCTCCGCTATGGATGCCCAAAAAGTGGCCGGTTCATCCGGAGCGTGGTTCTCCGAGGTATCGGCGGTCTGCCCGGGACAGAGCTTCTCCCTCGAAATAGAGAAGGTGCTCTACCACAAACGATCTCTCTACCAGGACGTCCTCGTCTTCCAGAGGTAAGGCAACTCGAAAAAATGATTATTCTGAATTCGTAGCAAAAGACATTATTCTTCACATTCCCTGCCTTTAGCTGTGCATTGATTTATTGATTGTTTTGTGTTTTCAGTAAGACATACGGACGCGTTTTGGCGCTGGATGGGATGATTCAAGTGACGGAACGGGATGAGTTTGCCTACCAGGAGATGCTCGCGCATCTGCCCATGTTCTCTCACCCATCTCCTCACAAAGTAAGGGCATTCGATTCCTCAGTTATAAGAAGGTTGTTTAAGAAAATGTAAAATATAGAAGACCTTTGTTTGATTGGGATTAATTGAGTAGGTGCTGATTGTGGGCGGAGGTGATGGAGGTATCCTCCGTGAAGTGCTGAAACATGAAGCAGTTGAGACGGTAGTGCAGTGTGAGATCGACGCGGACGTCGTCTCAGTCAGTAAGGAGTGGCTTCCCTTCCTCTCCAGCAGCTTCCAACATCCCAAACTTCACCTGCATATCGGAGATGGATTTGAGTTTTTGAAGAACCACCCTGCGGAATTTGACGTCATCATCACCGATTCCTCCGACCCAATAGGTCATTTTTGAAACATGGCAGTTTGTCTCTCAATCAATCAACCAGTCTGTCGCATATACTTATGACTGCTTTTCTATAAGCCTGACTAGACCTGTCGAATTATGCGTTGGAGCCTTGTCTGTCTGCCCAATTGTCTGCCTGTATTTTTGTCTATACGTCTGCCTCCAGTTGTTTGTCAATGATGTGTCGTCTGTTGTTTGACTTGCCTGGCGTCAGGGAACGTTTGTGTTTGATCCTGTGAACTTTTATTAAGACACTTCTAGTTATTTGAGTTGAACCCTTTTTCATTTTTAAATTTAGGACCGGCAGAATCTTTGTTCGGTGAAGGTTACTTCCAGCTCCTGGCCCAAGCCCTTCGTCCCCACGGTCTCGTAGCTCTTCAAGGTAACATACAAGTATTGACCATCATTTTTGTTTATGAATGCTGGAAATTGTATTGTTGGCTTTACTTGGACAGTCTGTGTTTAGGGGAAAGCGTGTGGCTCCATCTGGAGCTGATCAAGTCGATGACTGCGTCCTGCCGGAAGTGGTTCCCGGTGGTGGAGTATGCCTGGAGTTCGGTGCCGTCCTATCCGTCCGGCCAGATCGGCTACATCCTCTGCAGTAGCAATCATGTATGTTAGATACAAATAGGAATTGACATGATATTATATATGCTAATGTAGCATATTATTAGGACACGCATTTCCGTCGTCCACTCCGTCACATTGAGGCCCCTCAACTGGCCACATGGAATCTTCGCTACTACGATGCGGATGTTCATGCCGCTGCGTTTGTTCTGCCTAAATTCGCGTCAGAAAACTTGTTATCAAGCTAAACTTGAGTTAGTCTACTTGGCCGGCTTGCTTCATTCAATATTGTCGAGACATTTCAGCTGTCTCTCTGCAATGTCGCAGCAATCGCAACGGAGAATAACCGCTGGGAAATTTAGTTGGTGCTGACTGCTGAGTGCACGGGTAGCCTTTATAGTCCATTTCATTCACCATCAAGCAATTCAGCTCTGAAGGGTCCCCAGAGATCCTGGGAGAGGTCCGCCCGAGTAGTTTCATAACTTCCGGTGCATGTTAAACGCGCGTCCATTTCTGACCACAGCAAACATCCACCAGACAAAAATGTTCGCGCCACTGAATTTTCATCTTCTCCAGTGGCTGTGTCGGTTTGGCCTGAGCTTCCTAACTGGAAGCGTCTACTGTGACGCGTCTGTAACGGTGCAGGTTATCACACCGGGACTGACTGGTCTCTCCGTTCTTTCCAGTATTTCGTTGGCGGGACCTGCGTTTGAAGTAGCTTTCGATTATCTCCGACTGATCTATCCGTTGATTCGTTTCATCCACACGTACTTGTATGATGACCAGATAAAAACCTGCTAGGCCTTTAAGTAGCAGGTGCAAGACCTCCTCGGCCGGTGGTACTACAATCAACGAGACAAAGACACCCTTCCTGTAATCATCACCACCGGTACAGCTTCATCTAAAGATCATCTTTTTTGATCTTTCAAATTACAAATTGGAATCTATCTTAGCCCTGATTAAATTGGTTTGCTAACAGAATTTAAAAAAATTAAAAATTAAATCGAAATGTAAATAGATTCAGGTTTAACATTAATTTAATGGGATGTTAGTTTAAAATTAAAAATTAATAAATTCGTAAATAAAATAAAATGTCAAGTTAATTATGTCGCAGATGCATTAAGTTTAAAATTGTTCTTTTAGGTTGCGAAGAAGCGGCTTTTATAAATGAATTTGCCGCGAGCTGGAATACGCTCTTCATAAGCAACTTAGTATATTAGCGCATTCTCCAAATCTTAACGCACGCGACAGGAAATAGAATTAAATAGAAATTGGATTTTGTTCTCTATTAAGAGACTGGTAGGATCTGCTCAGACCGGATCAGTTTGAATAAGAGCCTCAATCCGACATGGATCAATAGCAACAACTACCCATCCATCTATTAAAAGACAAATGTTCAGTTGCTTAATGGAACTACACGGCTGGACATCAGTCCACCTCCTTTCCGACGACCATGGTGTGTCATTCTTCCCCTTTCTCGGCGGTGTGGTGGATGATAGTATCGACGGGATCCTTCTAATCACCTACAAGTCTAGCGAGAAGCCCTTTCAATTTGACCGATTCTTGACCGACCGTTGTGTACATAAACTTGGATGTACATGACAGCAGTGCCTTTTGCGCACAGGGTTTACGGCAGTATTTCCTGGTCGACAGACGACGCTGATGACCATGTAGGAACTCACCAGCAATCCACTGTGTTTGTAAAACATTAATTTTCTTTATATATTATCGGTATTTACTTGGATGGAGAGTTTGGGAAGCTTGTTCCAACAGATTCGTGTGACGCGTCGGTAATTGTTCCTCAAGAGGATCTCTCTCTTGAGAAAGCCGTCTTTCTCGCGGCTCGTTTAGGTTGACCATGGCAGTGACCACACGCGTACGCTGGCTCCTGCTGGCTATGAGAGTCTCCTGTTTATTTGGATTAATTCAAGGATTAACCTAACCTCACTCAGTCAAAACTGGACCGATTATTACCGTTCTAATCCATGGTATGGGAAGACGGATTTAATAAGACAGCCGTTTAGTAATATTTATCGACTATTATTGAAATGTTCGTTCCTTCAATTGTCCCTGTATTCTGTAGCCGTTATCTTAGCTTAGCGCAAAAAATGCTGCCGTGGAAATGCTAGCGCAGGTATTTGTGTAGAGTTGGCTTTTAAAAGATTTAAACTTTCAAATAGATTTGCTATAGTTAAAGTAACGTTAGGACTTTTTTTTGTTAAAAAATCCACATCGCTTTATTCATAATGCTCTGTAAATATGGCTTAAACGGCGTTGTTTAACTGTATATTTATTTAAACTTTGACGATATATGAGAAGACCTGCCCTCTATTTGAAACACTTGTGACTTTGAGAGTATTTGCTGGTGCGTAGGGGACCACGAGAAATTAGCGTATGGGATAGCCTTGGGAACGGCAGGCCTTTTCATCTGGTTGACTGCTCTCACCATCCTTTGGAGCAGGTCCATACCGTCGGGTCCTTGTCTGTAGCTTTTATAACCTCTCCTCTTGATAAGCTGATGACCATGCTATTTATTGCTGACATGTGTGGTATATACTACTGTGTATCCTAATTTCAGGCATCGGAGTAAGAGGAGACTGACAACCCACTCTTGGTGGCAACTCGATCGACAAATCTTCCCCATCGTATCTCCTTCCGACGACAACGTCACACTATCCACACTTCCACCAAAATAGTTATTAATTGTACCGATTTACCGTCCAACACTTTTTTCCTAGTTATTACAAAATATGTTCTTTTTTTCGATAAGAATATTTACTATATGTTATATCTATCGCAAGATAACGGTGTGCCTTTTAAAGCGTTTGTTTCATGAAAATAGTAGTTTAAGGTGTGAAAGTTCCTCTAATTAAAAGAACACACATTATATTTTAGATAGATTTTAAAAAGATGTATTATATTTTACATTTATTATAAGAAAGATAACGGTATGCTTTTTATAGCGCTTTTACAAAAACAATTTAAAGTAAATGAAAAATAGAAAATTTACACTAATACTTTAATTAAACCATAAATCTTTAGTTACTTTAAATAAGCGTTTTTACGTGTTTTGTCTTTTGAATAAGACCGTTTCTGCGAAAATTGCCGAAAATTACAGGCTCAGTTGCTGTGAGTAAATGTCGAATCAGGAGTTGCATATTTATTTTAAATGCAAAGAAATAGGTCTGTCGATGTAGGCAGACAAGTCTTCGCTCCATCGGATCATAATTACAAAAAATTGTTAAACATATGGTCTAGTGATTTATTTAATTGACTGCCGAAAAAGCTTAAACTGTGGATTGGCACACAGCTACGAACCGGATCAATGTAACAGTAGTACTCGCAGTGAAACTGAATTAAGCTACTGCAAACCCAAAGAGAGCGAATCGAAAGTCACGATGAAGCTGAAGCAATTTCCAAATTGACCGGAAGTAAAAAGAGGATGCTTAAAAATAAGTGCAACAAATGGAATAGGTAAATGCGAGATTACTCACTTAACCGATGACAACAAAAGTGATGAGAAATGCCTTTGCAACATGTATAAAAAACATCTTAAGTGGATAGATTCTTTAATTGGACGAAAGCCACACAATGTGATGTTAGTTCAATGCAGTCGTTGGTCAAGCATACGAAGAAGGTGCGGAGGAGGAGGGGAGGGAGAGACAGACATGCGGAGATTCCGGTCTCACACCACGGGGTAAGGCGGGGGACGAGCAGGCGCAGAAGTGGACGTCGTCACAGTGGCGCTCACACCTTTTCAGACAAATGAAAGAAAAAGCAAGACAACTATTGGTTAGTTTTGGTTCACGGGAAGACGCGAAAACGGTTAATAAGGAAGAGTCCTTGAACCTTGAGCCACTTCGCCGTTTCGCCTGAAATACAGACAAAAAGACCACAGTCAGACATGAATCCCTGCTCAGGTATGTCTATCTGTCTGTCTCTCTAGCTGTGTGTGTGTGTGTGTGTGTGTCTGTCTGTCTGTCTGTATAGATGTATGTCTGTCCGTCTGTCTGCCTCATCTGTGTCCTGTGCTGATAACATACCAGGCTTTAAATTTCAAGAAGGCATCATAGCCGTACGCCGCCTAAGACGCAAAAAAAATATTGATGAGCCGCAATTAAAACGTGAATGCATATTGAAATTGAGTCAAGTACCATAGCAGCCCAACAGAAGAACTGCAAGATAAATGGAAGAATGTCAGTTTGATATGTGTAAAATCGTATATGCTGTAAGATTCTCCTTGAGGTTAGATTTAACGTACCACAACAGCGCCGCGCGTTCCGTCGTAGGTGCCATAAGTGGGGATCATGACGCAGCCGGCGATGAAGAGGCAGACAGTTACCACCACGCAGTAGATGAATTCCTGCCAGATGCACAAAGTTTACACGTGGGATTTGGAATGACAAGGACTTGTGCTGTTGGGGTGGGGCATACCACAAACAGCCAGTTGACTTGGTACAACTTTTCAATAAGATGAAAGAGATACAGGTTCAGCAGAATCAAAGTGATGATAAATCTACAACAAGAACAAGGATCATCATAGGATAGCTCAATCAATCGAACCTTACCGTGGCTGTCAGGCGGCCCTTCAGATGTGATCGACAAATAAGACGTACGAGCAACGAGGTACGTACACTAGACACATAGATATGCAAACAAATATATAGGCAGGCAGGCAGGAAGACACAAAGTCAGACAGAGAAATCCAGACCGACAGGGAGAGACAAACAGACAGACAAACAAACAGACAGACAGACAGACAGACAGACAGACAGACCTGACTGAGACAAACTCAGACAGACAGATGCAGCCGCAGAGAAACGCAAACACACCCAGTGATGGTGACAAATTTGGCCCATCCAGCCGATCCTGTTGTGTAACTGTTGTAGCAGTATGTGTTGCTGAGTCCCGGACACCAGTAGCTGCTGGAAGACCATGCAGCCGCAGCCAAAATGAACGCAATCAGCATAAGGATCTGAAAAAGATAAACCTTGTAGAGTGAGTCTCCGGAAAGCCATTAAACGCAACCCCACCAATCAATCAACTAACCACAACTTCGCAACAAACAATCAATCAACCGATTCATCAACGGCCCACACAAGCGACCGTGACTCATAGTCAAATATTACCGAACCTCTTTTATTATAACTCACCCAATGCCTGACCAAGAACGAAGAGAATTGCACAAGATGCATTTATCTGCATGTACAAGAAATCTCTTACCAATTGTGCAATCTTGAGCCAGCCAGGGATAGTCCTCAAATACTGCAGACAAGAAAAAGAGAATCTTCAATCCAGACAATGCTTCATTTATGTGGGAGACATGCCTGAATGTCGAAAAATGGGCTGAGGACAACGGTCCTGGTGGACTGGACTTGGGTGGTGGTGGTGGTACTGGCGTTTCCGGCCGTGGAAGGGTACGCCTGTTGCGCATACGTCTGCGAGGGATACTGATTCTGCGGATAACTCGTGTTCGGGTACGGCTGATTCGGATTCATTCTCCAACACACACACCTGGATTTGGGGGAAAAAACAATTCAGACAGTCACTTCCCTCTTGCTAAAGGCGTGGGGGGTAATAGCGCCTTAGAGCCTACAAAGG
>LRSR01006893.1:0-18565 GCA_001579985.1 Hypsibius dujardini
CCATTGGTCCACCGGCACTGGGAGCATTTCCGGATAGCGCAGATCCACCAGCCATATCACCAACAGAATCAACACAGTCAACGTGATGACAGCTGCTCCTGTCTGCCATATCAACACGTTACCCGCTTGAAAAATTTGTTTCTGAGAAAAGAAAGGAGAAAACAAATAGGCAATGTCGTTTGAGAAGAAATCAGAAAATAAAGCTGTCGCAACACACGTTAGATCCTTTTTCTGCCCAATATGCTACGCCGTTGTCGCTGAGAATCCAGTCTTGCGGACCGGAGCCGTAAAAATGCTCCTCCACCGTATCCTTCGTCAGACCGAGCATTGTTCCCTGCAGCTCGAGAAACTTCTGCGAAAGAGTGTACACCGCGGGCTTGTCCGGAGTGAATTCCGATATCCTCAGGTCGTATTCCCGCTCATCCTTTAACTTTGGTATTGCTAAGACGAGAAATGGGTGTGATACTAGAACATCGTAAAGCCCGACAAACAGACAGCCAGGCAGCCAGGCAGCCAGGCACATAGAAACAAAGGCAAACACAAAGGCAGACAGACAGGCAGATAGATAAACCGACAGGCAGGCAGGCAAGCAGAGAGACAGAGTAACAGAAAGACAGATACAGACAGACAACAGACAGAAAACTGACAGATAGACAGACAGAGTAATAGACGGACAGAGTAACAGACAGACAGATAGACAGACAACAGACAGACAAACTGAAATGCAAGCAGTCGTGCCTTTGGTGTAACGATGTTCTTCCACTGTCCACAAAGATGAAGTGAATTCCTTGTGAGCTTCGCATGAGACCGTCTCTCCTTGGTGGAACCCCCAATCCGGAAGTGATTTGCCAGTGGCGCTCAAAGCAGCTTTGGTAGCGACGTGAATAAAATGCACTTGCGACTGGATAGTATGCCATACCGGATCATCCCCTTCCTGACCGACCACTTTCTACAAAATGTCTTAAAATTCACGAAGGAACCGTTGAATAAGCAGGTCACGTAATGCCTTACCACTTCCCAAAGATCTTGAGCTGTTGCTGAGATATTATGGTCCACAAAACAAGACACTTCCTGACACTCTGCAGTCACCGGTGCAGCCACATCATGACTATGAACAGCGAAGAACACCCATAAGCCATTGAAACTTCATCTGCTTACCCAACTGTCTGTCTGTCTGTCTGTCTGTCTGTCTGTCTGTCTGTCTGTCTGTCTGTTCATCTGTCTGACTGTCTGACTACCTTCCAGAGTTGAAGCAACTAAGATTCACCCACCTGTTGAGATTCTTGAAGGTCATCCCATGCAGCAGCTGCACAATATCTCCGTCCTTCACATACACCGGCGGCTGCTCCACGTTTAACGTTGGCCGATCGGCGTACTTGACGATCCACCAGTTATTGATGTCCTTCCAGCCGTAACACGTGACATGCTGCTGATGCGAGCTGCCCCGACCGTCGTCATATTTGATGGGGTAATTGTGCTCGTGCGAGTGCAACCAACACGGATTCCCACCGGAACCGGCCACGTTCCGCAGGGTGATCTGTGAGCCATAGGCAATGTTGAAGGGCTGGCCTTGCGTGATCGTCTCCAAGCCACCCTGAAATTACACAGAGCACAAACTTGAAGTCAAAAACAAACAGTCAAATTGAGCGACAGACAACCAAACAGACCGACAGACAGACAGATAGACAGATTGACAGGCAGACAGACAGACAGACAAACAGACAGACAGACAGACAGACAGACAGACCGAGAGGCAGGCAGGCAGACAGACAGACAAACAGACAGACAGACAGACAGACAAACTGAGAGGCAGGCAGGCAGACAGACAGACAGACAGACAGACCGAGAGACAGGCAGGCAGGCAGGCAGGCAGGCAGGCAGGCAGGCAGGCAGGCAGGCAGGCAAGCAGACAGACAGATAACTCACCTCCAGACTGGACTGAAATCGAGTAGACATCATCGAGTCATACGGTCCGGCCTTGGTTAGCCACGCGAGATGGGCATAAAAACAGCTGAGGTATATCCCCGTCGGAATGAGGAAGACAACGAGACAACACAGAGCCCAGTACTTGACCAATCGCCCAGCACTGATGGTCACATCGTCGATTGTCTTCCACAGATGTCGCGTGACGATCCACGCCAAAACCAGGAGTGAATTGAAGGCCGTGTACTTCGTGCTGATCGCCAGCCCCATGCACGTCCCTGTAAGTAGGACGATAATACCAAACTAAAACTAAGTCAATTCAATTCAGTTCGCTTATTTCTTTTAGTTTTAACTTTAAAAAGTGGCAAAACCGAAAAAAAATTCGGTAATTTGAGTTTGAGTTTTTTCATTGACTAGTTTTTCATTGCTACCTGCGAGGAGTCCCCATTGAAGACTCCCCGGCCCAAGAGGCCGTTTCTTGATGAACTTTAACACGGCGAACACGGCGCCGAGGAGAAGGCAAAGGTTGACGGAATCGGTGAGGACAAAGCGTGAGCCGGTTACGAGAGCGCTGTCGAAGAGAAAGCAGGACGCCGCGAGGGAAGCCGCGAGGCGAGAATAGCCGAGTTCGCGGGTGATACAATATGCCAGTGGTATGAGGAGGGTGCCGGACAGCGCCGGCACCAGGCGAAGCGCCCAGATTGGTGTGTCGTCAGCATACCGATCGCCTGGAGGGAGATACCGATTACATTCGTCCAAAAAAGAGGAGTGAAAAAATTGAAAATATCACTCACTTGGTTGGTTGAATATCGTTTAAATTGATTGATTGATTGATTTTTTTTTAGTTGGTTGAATATTGTTTTAGTTGATTGATTGATTGATTTGTCGACTTAGTTAGTTGAATATCGTTTTGGTCGATTGATTGATTGATTTGTTGACTTGGTTGGTTCAATATCGTTTTGCTTGATTGATGGATTGATTCACTGACTTGGGGCTTAGATGGGATGATTTTCAGAGACGAATCTCAAAACGCCTCCAATTTTTTTTTCTCAATTAGTTCAATATTAATGATGATTTAAAAAATTTATTTCATCAGCGAATCTCCGGGAACCTTTTTGTTTACGAATTTTCAAAGTTACTGGAATATTCCGTTTTCCATGATTTTCACTGTAAAAATGGCGATTCTTTTGAGATGCACTAAATGATTATTTTGACACTGTCTTATCCCAAATTTCATTTGAAATAGATGGGCGCCAACCAAATGTCTTTCGGAGTTAAGGGGGCGGAGCTATGGACAGTTTTCAAAAAGGACCGATAATTCCAGTGAAGCTTTCCCGAATTCGGATGTAGCTCCGCCCCCTGATGACCGAAAAATATTTGGATGGGTGACTTTTGTGATTTCAAATAAAATAAATAATAATAAAATGAAAATATATTTTAATTTGAATTGGCTTCAAGTATGGATTTATATTTCTCGTGATTTTAAATAAAGTCAAAATATATTTTATATAATTTCAAAAGCCGAATTATAAATTTAAATTCTATTTAAACAGCTGCAGGAAGTGCGTATATTTATTTATATTTAGTATATTTAATAATCGAAAGATTTTTACCGATTTTCTCGAATGTCTCGTTCTGCTTGCCATATCCGGCAAGGTAGCCGGTGAGGGCAATCAGCTGCTTCGCGAACGGCGGATTGGAATCAAAGTGGAACAGTCGGTTGATGTACATGTGAACGAAGCGGGTGTAAAAAAGCTCGTCGAACCTGCCAAAAATCTTTTATGTAGCAACAGTTTTTGAAATCTTTTCTAACTAATCGATCAATCAATCGATCGACGACATATGTACACAGAAATGTGAAACATCCCAATCAAGCAAAGTGACCAATCAAGTGATAGGATTAACATAAACAAAAGCCGATCAATCAATCAATCGACGACATAGGTACACAGAAATGTAAAACATCCCAATCAAGCAAAGGGACCAATCAAGTGATAGAAATAACATAAACAAAAGCCAATCAATCAATCAATCGACGACATACGTACACAAAAATGTGAAACATCCCAATCAAGCAAAGGGACCAATCAAGCGATAGGATTAAGATAAACAAAAGCCGATCAATCAACCGCTAAATAATTCGAAGTCATGAAACCCAGCAAGCATACAAATAACCATATAACTTAAATCACATACAAAAATACATTTGACCAATCAACGAATCAAAATTAAAGTAAACAAGTAAAACAGCAATCGAAATTAATCCAACCAGTCAATCAAAGTGATCAATCAAGCGTACAAACACACACAACGTCCGAACACCCGCAATCAAGCCAACTGATCAATCAAGCATACAAACACACATAACGTCCGAACACCCACAATCAAGCCAACTGATCAATCAAGCGACTATTATCACGTACACAACAACCGGGGGATATCCCAGCCGCCATAGTCGAGTGAATCCCGATAAAATGGTCAAAATTAAAAGCGGCACACGATCCTTCTTCGTAGTGACATGATTCGCGGCCGTCCAGGCGGGTACCACTTCAGGCGGTTCGACGGGAACAGTCACGTCAACCAACGGTGCTTTATCGGCGGCATCAAGCGTTGATTGCTCGATTGATGAGTGCGCTTTGCGATGTTTCAGCTCCCCCGCTTCTTCCTTGTGGAGCGCAAAATCCATCGTAGCTGCCCGCATTCCATACGCGAAAATAGATAGGAAACTGTGAGTTACACAAAAAAGTTGCGTGGCACCCACCGAGAAAGTGATGCCAAGCGCCGCGAGAAAAATGGAAAAGAAAAAATTATTCAATAGATAAAAAATGGCCCTAGGACGCAAAGCGTTGATTGGCAGCCCAGTTGATTGACAGGTCTGTTAACCACAAGATTCCACGGTGCTGATTGATTGGTGATTTTTAACCACAAGACTGTTACTTGGTAAGATCTCGTCAATCCGACGCAAAATAAACTTGCTGACCGGCCACTTTCCCGCAGTCCAACAACTGCGTGCATATGTTTTGTCAACGCCCAAAAGAACAAAGGCTTCAAAGGCCTTACACCTTGTTACTATTTGTTTCTCTACGGCCTATCCAAACAACGCCGCAAAAAATATGCCAAATGTCTCGTCGCAACAAAGCGTCTGCTAGTTGAATATAAACATGTGGCCAAAATCTTGCGCTAATCGAACTAAGCCATACACTCGTTCAATACACAGCGTCATGCACAGCCCGAGTGAAATGGTTTAACTCGATTAGCGCACGATTTTGGCCACGTGTCTTTGTACTGTATCTCACACTGCAATGTTACATCTCCGCTTGGTTGTTCCGCGGTGTGCTACCCTGAAACATGCATCCTCAAGTCATACTAACGGTGGATACTTGAAGTTCGTGACGTGCCCGTTTAGAAAGGAATAAATTGTAAATCTTCACGTACATTATATATATATATATATATGTGTGTATATACGTGTATATATATATATATATATATATATATGTGTGTATATATGTGTGTATATACGTGTGTACATATGTATGCGTGTGTGTGTATCTGTGTGTGTATACATATATATATATGTATATATGTGTGTGCGTATTTACAGACATTAGTTTTCATCAGTCCGAAGCAACCATGCCCCTTCCAGCTGGGACCCACATCTACACCTCCACAGGGACCTATCGCCCCCGACGCGGCTCTCAGGACACCGAAAGCGTCTTCCTCCAGGCGAGTGTTATTTAAATTGAAATATGTAATTTTAATTAGTAAGACAGATGTATTAATCGTATTACAAATGTGATAAAGAAACGTAATTTCAGGCATTTGGGGATCAAACTCCGTTTATTCCGGCAAGAAGACCTTCACCCGACGACATGATGGGGTCACTAGAACGGAGACCAGAGCTCCTCTCGCGCAGTCGAGTTCTGCAACCTGCAGTTTCCAATCCCACGTTGGATGTCTCCTCAATGTCGTCCGGTTGGAAATCTGTCGCACTGCCCGCCACCCTGTCTGTGACCGCCGGTGTGAGCGATCCCAGTCATCCAACAGTCATGGGCAAAAAATTCGAGGAGGAGGAGGATGAGGAGGAGGAAACGATGTGTCTTCAGATAAAAAATAATAAGCCGGAAGACACCAGCGAACCGGAGGAAGAGGATGGATATTTCGATCCTAAGATTTCCTTGACATCCTTTAGGAGACTGTCGAAGACGCCTATTCCGACCCTAGCACCGACACTGACGCTCTCCGAGGGTGAAGCTGAAGAAGACTCGGATGCGAGGTGCTGGTTCACAAACAGACAGATAGATACACAATGGACGGACGAATATACGGAGAGCGATAGACAGGCAAACAGACAGACAGACAAGACAGGGAGACGAAGGGACAAAGAGGCAGACAGAGAGACAGATAGATAGACATGCAAACAGACAGGCAGCCAGACAAAGAGACAGGCAGACAGAAAGGCAGACCGACAGAGAGACGGATTGACATACAGACAACAGAGACAGAAACAGAGATACATACAGGCAGGCAGGCAGACAAACAGAGAAAAGTCAGACAGACTCTTATAGACAGAAAGACGGACAGGCAGACAAACATTCCAATGGAGAACTTATTCTGTAGTACATATTGTTTGTCTTCCAGTGACAATGACACAAACGGTCACGAAGCGGAGTTCTTCTTTCCCGCCGACTCTTCCCAAATCATCACTCGAAAAGTTGTCCGTTCCCCTGACGGGCAGTATCGACTGCAGACGAGCGCCGGCCCAGTTCGATTCCTCCGTCCGGACGGCTCGGCAGTGTCTTCCATGCGAGAGGAAGACCTGTTTCCGGCCAGTACTGCCGCACGCCAACATACCTTGTCGGAGAGTGCGCCGAGTTTCCTCGACAAGCTCTCCACCGCGTTTAGCGGGGTCCTCGGGGTCGCCGTGGGAAATTACGACGATGGCGAAGAGCGCCAACGGGAAGAGAGTCGTCAAAGGATGCTGTCGGGCCGTGTTGTGAAGAAAACGACGGTGGATCAAATCAGAAGAGCGGACAGGGGTGTCTGTCTGACTCCAACCGGCGCAGACAGTCAGGAAGACGACATTGACAGGAGCTACGTGAGTGTCGTCAATTTTGATAGCAACGGCGGTGCTGTTCAGGCAACCTCTTCCAATGTGCAGAACGAATTGTTCTACTGATTCAGAATTTTTTCTTTATATGGAAATATCTTTCGGACATCATTTAAATCACAGAAGAAAGGCCAAACTGCTGCGCTGCAGACACAGTCAGCTCTGAATCATTTGCTTCCGGCTGTCGTGAATAAAGCGTTTAAATTCGAGTTTCACAAGTATGACGCTTGCATCCGCCGTGGCATCACGAGGACCGGCATCCTCGTCTATATCCCCGGTGGCAGTTTTTGCCTTGGCAGGCTTTGTTAAGGCCACTACTGTGGATTCCTTCAGTCCACCTACCACAGAAAAACTTCATCTAGAAAGTCCGACGAAAAAGATAAAAATAACACAATGTAAGGAAACTAAGCCGGCCTGTCTGTCTGTCTGTCTGTCTGTCTGTCTGTCTGTCTGTCTGTCTGTCTGTCTGTCTGCCTGCCTGCCTGCCTGCCTGCCTGCCTGCCTGCCTGCCAGTCCACCAGTCTGTGTGTCTATCTGTGTGTCTGTTTGGTTGTCCATCTGTCTGTCTGCTCCCATTACCGGGTATCCGAACTTTGATTTTGCCACTTTTTCCGAAGGCACTCTCAATAAAGCCCTGCTCCCCAGTCGACAGCTGCACCTTCAGCCGCTCGAATTTCCCGATGTCCGTCTCCTTCTTCACCATATTCCTCACAATCACCGATTCTCTGTCCTGCATCCGTTCCACGACACCGGATCGCTCTTTTGTTTTGAAGATTTTCAGCTTGAACAATTGGGTGGAGTGGTAGTCTCTGTCGAGGTACGCCTCAATGAGGCGACCATGGAAGGCTAGACGACAGGCATTCTGATGGATGTCCGAGTCTAGCTTCGATGCGATCATCAACTGGCCTTTCTGGCCCACAACCGGCGTTTCCAGTTCTATCAAGGCAAAGGCGGTACAAGAGTCGGAGGATTCAGGTACCTCCTCCAAATGACGATATTCCTCGGAGTAGTCAAGCTCCAAAGGTCGGATGGATTTGTCGCTTTGGAAAAGTTGCAGCTTTGCCATTACAGTTTCATGACCTGCGAATGGAAACAGTCGCACAAACAGGCAGACAAACAACCAGACAGTTACACAGACAGACAGACAAACAAGCATGCAGACAGACAGACAGACAAACAACCAGGCAGATAACCAGACAGATAAACAGATAGACAAACATACAGGCAGGCAGGCACGCAGGCACGCAGGCAGATAGACAAATAGGCAAAATCAATTCTCACCAAGGGTTACGTGGAACTTCGCTCGACTGCGAATTGGATGTTTAAAGTACGGAATCTTCGACACACAGACAACAGCGCCATAAATGGTATGCAGTGTCCCTGGTGCAGCGGCAAAGCCGCGTTCAAGAAGTTTCGCATCGAAATTGGGCACACAGATTCCCACACGATCGCCCTGAGCCAAAAACAAAAGAGAAAATTAAGCCACTTCCGGAATAGTTGAACACCGTCAAGGATGACCGTCCGTGCCTGCACTGCTTGCTGGACCGGCAGACGAAACATCTGCATGGATTTGATCTTCCTTGTGTCTTTGGTTGCCACAATTTCGATAGGATCGTTTACTTTCGCCGTGCCGGCTAGCACGGTGCCCGTCATGACGGTCCCTTGGCCGCGGATGGTGAAGCAATGGTCCACCGAGAAGAGTAGAGAGCCCGTAGGGTCACGGTGGGGAATGATGGTCGCGGCAGACAAAGTTCGGAGGAGGTCCTCCATGCCTAGACACTGCGTTTCCGCGCTCTTCAAAAAGAACCTTCGGTGTGGAAGAGCCCGAATTAGAAGTAGCGGACACAGTTACACGGAACCCCAACCAAGAAGAAAGACAAACAGGCGACAGATATCCAGCCAGAAAGATAGATAGACAGGCAAACATGAAGTAGACAGGCAGATATACAGACAGATAGATAGACAGACAGACGGATACACAGACAGACAGGCAGACAGACAGGCAGACAGAGAGACAGAGAGACAGAGAGACAGACAGAGAGACAGAGAGACAGAGAGACAGAGAGACAGAGAGACAGACAGACAGACAAGCAGACAGACAGACAGACAGACAGACAGACAGACAGCAAAAGAGGAAGGTACCTCTAGGCTGTTAATTCGGGCCGCCACTGCAACCAAAGGGGCACCGGCAAACTTGGTTGTCTGTAAAGTCTTCTCGATCCTCGTTCGCATCTACAGTGAAAAAGGTTGCACGTAGTGATATTCCGCAACCCGGTCATATAATACACACTAGACACGCTATACAATTACATATACAGATGATAGACCTTCAAAATCATCTGATGTCGTTTGTCTTCCGGTAGCAAGTCGATTTTGTTCAGCACAACGATCATCTTCCCACAACAGATTTCACCTATGACTAGACACTCCGCCGTCTGTGTCTGCATTCCTTTAGTCACGTCCACGACCAAAAACCTGAAAACATAAGAACCATAATAAGCGAAAAGAACTCAAATAACTCTACCGATTGAATCATCCGGCCAATAAAAACCGCTTTTTACACAGCAATCCAAACAGCAATTCCATTGATTGATGTATTACGCTCTAAAATTAGACACAATGTAATCCATCGGTTGATTGATGTATTACGCTCCAAAATTAAACACAATGGAATCGATCGGTTGATTGATGTATTACGCTCTAAAATTAGACACAATGTAATCCATCAGTTGATTGATTGATGTGTTATTCAACAACGTCATCCATCTCTGTATAAACGCTTCGTCGTGGCGGGCAGATGCAGGGCCAAGGAATATACAACATGTGCGGCTGTCAAATTCCAGCAACAGAAACACCTACATGAGATCCATAATTTGAGCTCCACTGAGGATGGTTCGTATCAGGGAAGCATGGCCTGAGAAAAAAGCCTTGTAAAATAAGCGCGTTAATCAAGCAATCAAGCACACACTTTCGCGTGAAAAAGTCAAACCTGGGCAATCCACCAGAGTATACTGAATAAACGTTTTGGATTGCGATAAACCGTCCCTCAGATGCTCTGGAATGGGCGTGGAAAAGGAGGAGAACCCCAGATCCAAGGTGATGCCGCGTTCTTGGCTTTGGGGATTTTTATCGAAGGACGCGGTGCTGGAAGTTGTGGAGAGTGCCCGGCAAAGGGCCGTTTTCCCGCTGTCCACATGGCCCAGCACACCGATATTGAAATTGACACTGTTATCCGGTGATGGTGAAGCCATTACATCAGTCAGGAAAAGACATCGAAAAATGGAAGATATACATGCATCATGTTCAAAAGAATTTGAACAATTTCTACGGTCAGTCGGTCAGTCGGTCCATTGGTCGATCAATTGATTAAGCTGTTGCGGTTCTATTGCACGAGCTGAGAGCGCGAACTCGAGTCACCTTGGAAGTGGCGTTAGACGTACTCGCTAACTCACATGCGACATGCTTGGAGAATAGAGTAGAGGAACAAGAGTAGAGGAACAAGAACGAAAAAGCTAGGTTGAAGAACGAAAAAGCTGGGTTGAAGAACGAAAAAGCTGGATTGCAGAACGAAAAAGCTGAGTTGAAGAACGAAAAAGCGTAGTTGAAGAACAAAGAAAGATGGACTCGATCGTACTGTACTCAGGATAAGATTTGCCCGCCTACAGTCAAAGTCCCGAGATTCGAACTGTCACGAGAGTTTATTTTTATCGAACTGTTTGCTCGGAGCCGGCCGTTGCTAGTTTGGAGTTTGAGACAGTAAAGTAGAAACGATACTGTGACGTCGTTCGAATCTCAGGACTTTCACTGTATATAAAATCCGAGACTGGTCTGCTGGCACCATTGCTTGATTCCTTGATTGGACAAGTATCAGGTCAGAAGTAGGAGTTTGTTCCCTTATTTCGAATCTGAGACTAGTCTGCTGGAAGTTCCAGCACGGAACTACTGTTTCGTTAAGAAAGTATCGGATCATATCAACTGGGCGACCAGTGCAGCCTCAACGATTTTTGTGGATGTTGTGGCTCTTGAACGATGAACCAGCAAAGTGAATCCGAAGAACCGAAGCCGTCTCATTTTCAAATTAATCTTTTCTCTTTGCGGCAATCATTCGTTACCGTCACCCACTGTCTGTTTGTCTCTCTGTCTGTGTATCTGTTTGTCTGGGTCTATCTGTGTATCTGTTTGTCTCTCTGTCTGTGTATCTGTTTGTCTGTTTGTCTATCTGTGTACCTGTTTGTCTGTCTGTCTGTGTATCTGTTTGTCGGTGTCTATCTGTGTATCTGTTTGTCTGTCTGCCTGTTTGTGTATCTGTTTGTCTGTTTGTCTATCAGTCTGCCCAACTAACACGAAAACAGTTGCGACTGAGTTCTTTAATCGGGCTCCGACAGAAACAGAACAGTCCACTCTCCCACAATTTTTCCATTCTAATTCTTCTTATTCATCCTGTCGCTAGCAATCTTTGCCTTCACCGACTTGGCCAGTGACGAAATTTCGGGTCGAACAGACCGCACGTCTCTACCATCCCTCGACGACGAGGACGTCCTGGCCTGTTGCTGATCCCCTCGCCGCTGCACCTTCTCCCGCACCAGCGCATCCATCCCTTTTGTCGCCTTAAACGCAGCATCCGACTTGTCCACATTGTACTGGCTGGACGTGTACAGCGCCGCAAACCGCGGATCCTGCAGGTCCATCTCAAAGTCGTCCACCGCCGCCGGCGTCTCCGCCTTCACCAGTGAGGTCTTCGACCGTGCCGCCAACTTCCGTTTCTTCCGCAGCTGCGACTTGGATTCCTTTCCCTCTTTGCCTTCCTTCAGCAAAGTGGACAAGCTGAAATGCCGTCGCTTCTCTCCGGGACGCCGGCCGCCGACCAGCAGCTCCAAATCGGCGACCTCCGCGGCGACCTCTTCAGCCGTTCGAGGATCTTCCTCCTCCGCGTCGCCGCCTTCCACCACCGACTCGTCATTATCCGAATCCACCAAATCGTCATCGCCTTCGTCTGCCAATGCACGGTCAAAATCCGGTGTGGACTCGCGTAACTTGGCTTCTTTTCGGGCTTTCCGCTTGACCGCCTGCTTCTCCAAGAGCTTCTCAAACGGCGTGAGTTTTTCCACTTCCGCCGCTTTCTTATGCTTCTCCACCGCGTTGGCAGCCGCGGATTTGACGTCCGGCTCCCAGTCGACCTCCAAATCCACATCACCGTCGCTGTCAGAGTCGCCAGCGGGCTTAGATGTACCGTCGTCAGTGTCGAGACCGAGGAGGAGCGCTCGGTACTTCTCAATGGCTTCTGGGTCTTTCATGGACCGGGTAGAGCGGACCGATTTGGTGTCTCCGTTGGGAGCATCAAGAAACGGTGCTGCTTCCTCTTCATCCTCTTCATCGGATGAACTTGCCAGATACGCCTAGAACAGTTCGAATGAAAATAACTGTTAACGGCATGTACCGAGCAAACTTGTTCAAAAAAAGTAACAGACAGACAGATACATTGGAAAGGAACAAAGACAGAGATATTTCTTCCGATGGAGGCAATTAGAGACACAGAGACAGAGAGACAGTCAGACAGACAGACAGACAGACAGACAGACAGACAGACAGACAGACAGATAGGAAGGCAGGCAGATAGATAGACAGAGAGACAAAGAGAACACAGGCAGGCACCGTCACCTGTAGGTCATCCTGCTTTTCCCAGTCAGCAAACGCCGGCAGTCCCTTGCGATCCCGCGGCGTCTCATCCCAAGAGCACTTCACCGTCGACTGCTGCAGAGCCGAATTGACAAACTCACTGGCCACATAATTCGCCGGCAAATTAGTCGCCGCACTTCGCGCTTCCTGCTCAAACTCCATATCCTCCGGGATGTACCTCAAGTCAATCACCGTGGAGGAGTTCTCGTACTCCAAGCCGTCGCATTCTTCGTAGATTTTGCTTGCAGTCTCCGCGGTGTCGCACTCAATCACGGCGTAATAGTACTTCAGCCGGTTCAGCTGATACTCCCGCAACTGTTCATTCCCTCTTGCCTAGGGAAGCAAACACTACATTAGAATAAAAACCTCAAACTGAATTCAAAGTGTTATTTCGTTTTGTTTCTCTGCTGCGCTTGCTTGCCTTGGAGGCGTCATCTGCTTCGTCGTCGGAATCGTCAGAGTCCGAGTCGTCGCCCTTCTTCAAACTGGACACCCGCGTCAACTCGAGCGGACCCTTTTTCTTCTCTTCCTCCATCCGTTTCAGGCCGTACTCCGAGGGGTAGATGGTGACGGAGTTGATGACGCCGCTGGTGGGCTTGAAAGACGTGAACAATGCCAGAAGGTCTTCCGCCTTGATACCGTCCCAGTCCATATTGACTAAAGCCAGGCGACGGGTTGCTTCATCGGTCGGCGGCGCGTCCTGGGAAAACTCCGCCCAGGGGTGTTCGATTTCTTCGGCCGTCTCTTCGTCCTCGTCCTCGGATTCGTCCGAGCTGCTTTCCATGTTTCCCTTCCCGCGAGCGAGGTCTCGGGACGGATCGTCATCGTCGTCCTCCGTTTCGGTATCACTTTCCTCCGAGTCCTCTGAAATACAAGAGAATAGTTACATCTATCAGTCAATCAGGAGATTTTCAACCTTTTACAATCAATCAATCAATCAATCTTACAATCAATCAATCAATAAGTTAATTAGTCAATCAATCAATCAAATAATCAGTCAGTCAATCAATCGATCGATCAGTCAGTCCGTCAGTCAATCAGTCAATCAATTGTATAATTAAATTTTAATGTGACTTGAACTTCACTCGCAGCCCTGTTCCAACCCCGAAGCGTACCTGATTTCACCTTGAATCTCTTATCCAGATCAGAATGTTTCTTCTTTGTCCTTTTTGTACTCGATGTGGCCGCCTCACCGCCCTCTTCCTCTTCAAGATGGTAGAATTTCTTCAAATTGTCCGAGGTGGAAAAATTCACCGGTCTCCCGCGCTTATCCACCGTGTGCTTCTGGTCGAACCGTTTGTCCGTGAACATCGCTTTGAAGCGGTCGTCAATTTTCAGCTTACGCTCTTCCTTCGGGATACCGCGGAAGCGCGGATCGGTGGCGATGCGGGAGAACCGGTCGTCTTTGAGGATGTGCTCCTGATTTTGCTTCTCCGCCGCCGCTTTCTTATTTATCTTCAGTTTGGGGTTGAAATTCTTCTTACTGGGCCGGCCGCTGCCCGCCGGTCGGGCCATCTTTCCTCTCCCCATGCTGGAAGCCCGCTGAAATAAAGAATAAAACTTATTAAATGTTGGACATATCCTTTCTTGACTGATTGATTGATTGACTGATTGATCGATCGACTGATTGATTGATTGATTGACTGATTGACTGATTGATCGACTAATTGATAACATATTAATTTTTTAGGTTTCGTCTACTTGTGATAGTAACTCGTCTCTTAGTTCTTCTTTACCGAATCGATAAGGTTTTTCCGAGTCTTCGTAGTATTCTCAGAACAATTAATTCTAGTCTTCCCAAACGATTGCGGATATTCTACTAAATTAGGTACTGTTTTCCAAGCAAAATCTACGGTAGCGCATAGATTGATTGGTTGATTGAATACACAACTATTTACAAAATCGAATTAAATGGTGTTCCGTGGTAAACCTTCAGAATCCCGATTGTTGAAGAGGAAGTGTGGAATCAAAAAACGAAGCCGGTGGTCGGTAGGTTGTGGTTTAACAGGTGGCAGATGGAGGGTGCAAAACGAAGAGCCCCGGTGAAAGTGATGCCGCAGATAGCGAGGTCGATTGAGTCGATTGAATGATTAAGGAAAAGGATTCGTGAGAAATTATAATTCCCTTCTCCTCTCGCAGTCTGCAATTTTGACACGATGGAGGCCTCACTTTCCTTCGGTAGTTTTCGCTCGATGCATTCAGCCGACTCTGAAATTTTCTCCGACATTCAGGGAATGTTTATTTAATAAAACACAAAAGAAGACTTAAAATGCAAAAGAGGAGATAAAAAAATTCGGGAACCCAGAGCGAACATATTTTCACCGGGCGAACATTATGCTGTTTAAACGAACCTCTTTTTCTTCCGGCGAACGCGTTAGTCTCGTATGCGAACACAGTCCTCTCTCAATGAACATATTTTCACCGGGCGAACATTTTGCTGTTTAAACGAACCTCTTTTTCTTCGGGCGAACGTGTTAGTCTCGTAGGCGAACACAATCCTATCTCAGTGAACATATAATTCTCCGGGCGAACTTCTTCTCGCAATCTGTTCGAACACCTTTCGTAATGTTCCCGTTGTTTTCAAGGAAATTTTGACGGCGCATAATCTTTTTTTACGGTTGAAAATTGGAAATTTGAGTTATACTTTTTGCAATTCTTATTCCAGTGGAGTATGACATCGATTCCCGGGACGTCGGAACTCGAACGGGCCGTCCACTCTCTGTGGGAGACCGTATCGCCGTGGATTTTCAATCCGACTTCTTCGGATAAAGTCAACTCGAATATTCCCAAAACGTCCAGTTGGCTGCCCTCCAAAAGTCCCACAACAACAATGGTCTTGCCGGCTCATATGTCCATGTTTGTGCGACTGGCAGGCCTGTCGGGAGCCACAGCCGTCATCCTGGGAGCCTACGGTAAATTTTGCCCTTGCTTGATCCAGAGTCGTTGGTTGATTGATCGATTGAATGATGGCTGATATTCTATTCGGTTGATTGGGCAATCGAGTGCTTGATTGATCGATTGAATGATGGTTGATATTCTATTCGGTTGTTCGGGCAATCGAGTGCTTGATTGATTGATCGATTGAATGGTGGTTGATATTCTATTCGGTTGATTGGGCAATCGAGTGCTTGATTGTTGATTGTGTTGATAGTTTACTGCATTTATTTTCTCTCTTGTGAGCGAGTGGTGAATCGTGATTGTTTGCTTTTTTCAGGAGCACATGCTTTTCGAAAGGCAGCGAACCCGGAGGCGAGAGAAGTCTTCGAGACGGGGAATCGGTACCATTTGATTCACAGCGTAAGGAAGAAGCGGCAGATTTTGTTCGTTCATTTTCAAAAAACTTGTTCGCTCAGTTATCACTAATTCTTTTCGTTTTAGGTTGCTTTGGCATTGGCTCCTCTGACGAAATATCCCCGCCTTACCGGTAATGGCCTCTTCGCCTGATAGCGCCGCAAATTTTTGTTCGGTAGAAAAAAAGATGTGTTCATTAGATTGTTTGATTGATTGATTTGATTTAGGTCGTTAGTTTGCTTGATTGATTAATTCGATACAGTTCGTTCGGTAGCTTGATTGATTGATTTAACACTGTTTGTGGGCTTGATTGATTGATTGATCTGATTTGATTTGATTTGATTGATTGATTGATTTGATTTGATTTGATTTGATTTGATTTGATTTGATTTGATACAGTTCGACACGCTGATGGAGCTATTCCCTTCATAGTTTCCCTCCCATTCGGTAGCAAGAGTAAGTCACAGCTTCGCTCCTTGGGCCTAGCTTCGTTCCCTCCTGTTTTTGCGTTGTCCATCGTCGAATTCCCTCTAGCACATCAGAATGAATTATTGAGTATTTCCAGATTTGCACATCATCCTTGATGAGTGTGTGTGCTTTCTTCAGGTGGCCTCTTCCTTGCCGGCATGGTCGTCTTCAGCGGCGGCCTCTACGGCTATGCGCTCTGGCAGAACCAGTTGATGCGTCGAGCTACACCGGCCGGCGGAGTGCTCCTCATCCTTGCCTGGCTCAGCATGGTCTTGTGAAAGATGATTTCTTCTTTGTAAATCAGGCATTGAGGATGAGGAGGATTGTCTACCGCTGCACCTCCGCGCTCTTGAGCTCGCACAGCGAACCCAGACAGACCTCGAAGGACATCCTATCCGCGATCAATCTGCTTTGACTTTTATTTTGGTTTTATGAATCGTCGTTGATCAGTTTGTTTATCAGTTTGTACATTGAGGATGGGATTGTGATTGTGAAGTGATTGCCATTGTGTAGAACAGTTTCAGGTAGACAGATAGACGGAGAGGGAGAGATTGACAGTAAGACACACAGACACACAGACACACAGAGAGACAGGCGGACAGACATACAGACAGACAGACAGACAGACAGATATGGAGATAGACAATCCAGCAGACAGACATGGTTTCATTTTTATGAAAAGCGGACTTGATTGTCGCAACTCGAAATTGTATTTGCCTAAAGTATGATGAGCTGTGTCCAATTTCCTATAGACGGCGCGGCGAACGTTTACATGTGTTATGCAAATCCAGGCACTTGACGGCGGTCATCTCTTTGGCACACACCCGGAAACAGTTACCGAACACTTTCCCCTAGTGGTATTAAATTATTCATTTGATGAGAGACTGAATGAAGCGGTGTTTTCGTGAGGTAGACATCAATTGACTAGCCATAGCTGTCTAGCGGGCCAGACAACTCGTGTTAATCTACATAAAGTAGCTACGAAATTGTTTGTTTTACCTACCCGGATGTTTGTCTGATGAAGATATGTCAATTTGCCTGTCTGTCTGATTGTCTCTGTCTGTCTGTCTACTTGTTTGTCTATTTGTCTGTCTCTCTGTATGTCTGTCCGACTTTGTCTGACTTTCTGCCTCTCTGCCTATCTTTGTTTGTCTACCGTACCGCATCGTATTTAACGCCTGGCCATTCTTCCAGGCCGGTTCAGTCTTGTTGTGTGCCCGAGCGTCTCCACGTGAAACACGTTCTCCTTGTGCCGGAAACATGAGTGTCTATAATAGTCTTCCTCTTCCTTCCTCTTACCAAAACATCTTGTCGGGACACTGTCATAGCGCTGCGGTGTGTGTCAAGACAGACAGCTCGTAATCAGGAACCCATCTAGTAGGAAACCCGGAAATTAAAAGCATTAATTCGTTTCCGGTTGATACAGCTCAATGAAAGCGCGGTTTAATTGTCTGTGTCTGTGTCCACTATCTCTCCTGCCTTGCTGACAGGCCATAACCGTGTCTCAGTCGTAAACTAGCGTAAGCACACACGGACAGACAGACACCCCCCCCCCGTACATCCTGCCATAAATATAGCCCTACTACGAGAGGCGAAACGTGAGATCTGGCTAGCAGCTTCCCCGCGGCCTATTTTGCCTTTGACTGAATTTGCGGTCTCGCGATCATATCAAGACGGATTATCATAATAAATCACTGCCATCCCCGGGATTCCCTCTCGCCCCGCCGCAGCATAGCTTTAAAATTGCCTCCGGGAAACCATATGGACAGGCCATGTGTCGGGTCGGGGGTCGGTGGATGGTAGTACGCAAGAGCTGATATGCCAGATCGCTGGAGATAAGCCGGAGTAATCTCGTTGCGGGAAACACGCGTCCAAATCTGGCGATGCACACGGCAGGGCGAACTTTCTTTGCTTGAGACCACAGGGAACAATCCATTAGTGGGTAGGCAAGCAGACAAGCAGGCAGACAGACCAGACAGATAGACAGACAGTCAGACAGACAGACAGACAGACAGACAAACAGACACACAGACACACAGACACACAGACAGACACACAGACACACAGACACACAGACACACAGACACACAGACACAC
>LRSR01006895.1:0-19913 GCA_001579985.1 Hypsibius dujardini
TAGGTGCAGTTACTCTTGTGCCGCCCACACCCATAATGTCAGTTGAAAATACGGTTGTAATTAACGATCTCCATAAGTTTCTAACACTTTTCCCATTTTCGAAAAAGTACATCAATTGCCGAAAAGAAATTTGCCATGATCCCGGTTTATAAATTTTGCGTTACAAATTGATTTTCATTGTTTTGCGGTGGTTTTGGATCGGCCTGATGAGCGTGGGCCAAAGACATCAACCATCGCAGGCCTACACAACAAAACAAAAACAAACGAACAATGAAAGCGAAAGGTATGAACATCAAATTATCTCAGTTCTTTCTTCCGTTTCTCACAACCAGCTACGAGGAACGGTTGTGAACCATTACATAAAGAGAAGGCACACTCGCTATCTAAAAATCGCGATGTTACTGTTAGACCGCTCATCGATCTTCATTCATCTTCAGTCAAGGTCACCGCACCTAGCGTTCTTTTAACGACTACTGTGTTGGTGATAAAGATAAAGGTACGACTTCCGCGGCCCGGACGCAGCAAAAAGGTCCGTTAAGATCTGCCGGTCTAGCTTAGGAGACTCTCGTTAGAGCAGCCGCCTTCTTTTGAAGAACTCAGACTCTCTAAGAAATCGTCCATCGATTCGGTAGACAGTGATTCTAAAACTTCTTTAAAACTGTACATTCTCCTCCCTCTCCAATTTTTGAAAATGTTATTGATATTGTTTCTCCAAAAGTGGCGGATAAAGGTGAAGCTATTTCTGGTGTTCCTGCTCTCTTCCGTAAGCTGCTATTCACCAAAACTCTCTCTCGATGACACAAGATTAGTTTTAGTTTTCAATTAAATGTGATGGGTCAAGTTTCACATAAATTCTGTAAAAATAATGCGGCCGAAAGTAGACTAGACGGAATATTCAAACTCAGTAACCGAATTCATGATTTCATATACCTGCCACATATTCACGTCCTTCAGGCATACTTCCCTGCCGTTCTCCAAGCTGCAGGCCGGAAAGGGAGCCGCATCATGGGTCTGCATCTGCATGAATGATGTTACGACGGACCGAATGCAGTGCTAAACACTCCTTGTTTTCGTCCCGGTATGATCTGCCTCGGTGACGGTGGCACACCGGAGAATCCGCAGCTCGATTACAAAGGGATGGGTCTCTGCAAATGCCGGCCGGGGTTTGAGGAAACCGGTAGCACGTCCGAAGACACCTGCAGACCGAGTAAGCCTTGGAATTCCAGTGACTGCTTACTTTCTGACTAATGTCCTAATAACCTATACGTAACTCTACTATTTGTGGAATACCATCTGTGACGAATTGAACTCATTCCGAAATTAAAGTGTCAATGTCACGTTTTTTCTATACCTTCTTACTGCAATTATTGGCTCCAAACCGAAAGACCTACAACATATGCACTTCAACTACGATACGATGTTCATATACGATACGATGTGCATATTTTCTCATGTCCCAAAGCCAATTTCGTTGAATCAGCAAAATGTTGCTCAGTTTATAAATACTACGCCCACTTGCAGGAGCGATCACCAGTTTTGAGGAGGCCGAGTGTGAGAAAGACGATGACTGCATCAACCTGAGAAATACCGCATGCAGACCGTCACCTTCATCTGACCGAAGGGTGTGTCGTTGCCTTGATAATTACGAACAGGACGCTGAGTTGTCGCTTCTTGGCCAATACGGATGCAAAGGTAGTTCCTTCCAATACAAGTCCGAAGAGCATGAAAATCGGCTGATAACAATTTTGTTTTCATGTTGCATTTTTTGCAGCCGCTGATTGTAGACTTAAACTGTCTGATCCCAATTTCTGTGCCGCGTTCTACTATCCGAATTCGAGCTGCAACTCACGGACTGGGAGCTGCGAATGTCGATATCCAGATGTTCTCCTTACATTGCCAACAGTTAAACGTTGTGTGGGTATGTACCTGTATGCATGTGTAGGCAGAACGGTGAAGTCTGATCCCAGTCATTGAGGTGCGCTTCGATGAACAAGGGGTATCGATGAAAGCAACTCCCGTGGGGACGCCTTGGGGCCCAGAAGGGGTTCGGGACCCCTGATACAGCCATAGGTTCCAAAATTTTTATTCCAAACAAGAAATGTATCTGGTGTGCATGCAAACATTATATAGATATATTATATGTATTAAATATTATTTTTTTATTCATTCATTCATTATATTTAATGCATTTAATGTATTTAGTTTTTAATATTTACCGGAATCCCAAACATAGTTTTTGTTACAAATGAAATTCTGAATCGAATGGCGGTGCCAGGGGTCCAGACCCCTGTTGGACCCCCAGGGGCGCGACACTGACGGATTTTTCCCTACTTGCAGATCCTTCTCGAATCCCATGCACGAGTGACAACGTCACCGATGCGTGCCCTGTTCCATCTCTCAGCGAAGCTTACTGCCACTCGGGGTTTTGTGCGTGTAAAGTTTCCGCCACGCAGACAGGCACGCTGCAAATAAATTTTGTTGGTGAACTATTCTGTCAGGGTAAGATAAGAGTCATACGTGTCCTTTTGCTTATTAGTACTAAAATAAGTCTGGGTAGGAGAGATCTGCTCTTTCTTGCCTGATTAGTGTGATAAGCAAAAGATCAAGGGGAAATTCGCAGGGTAGATAACGGTGTCAGCCTCGAGTCCAACAGGCAAGGTCGTCTGCAAGGGGGATGATCCTCAAACAGTCCTTGATGAATTTCGGAGATCCTTGGGAAGACTAGGATGGCGAACTGAATAGGTTTTTTATGAACACACAGACATGATGCCTGACTCAATCAACTTGACTGAACCGAAACGAGAGGGAAAATGAGGCAACCGATAAAAAGTTTATCACGATGATCAGAAACGCGACCGACTGTAGCATGACAACTGACTCCGTTGAGTGCACTCTCGGCCCTCGCGCCAGTGCCACACAGAATGGCGATGCGGAAAAGTGTATTTGGGTGGAGCTAGAGACAACTCGCAACCAACACCAGAACAGATGACTAATACTAGAGCAAAGCATTAATGCTGGAACAAATGTGCTCATCGCAGTGGTCGATCTACGCCTGGACGTTCTGATGGATAGTGCGAAATGTTTTTGAGTAAAATTGGGTCTCCGAAACGGCTAAGAGTCGGTCCGGGCCATTATCGAGGTACTTACAGGACACTGCAGCCATTACGTTGCAAAGTACCAACCGCAATCGTTTTTTTTCGACCACATGGTTGTGCAGCTTAGGCTAAGTCAACGATTTTTGGCTGTCATCATACAAATTCAGTTGCCAAATTTCAAAGCTTCGATCGAAGGTTCAAGGCTCCACGGACCTGAGTGTTTTGTGATGCACATTGCAGGAAATCCCATTGGTGCTCCATGTTACGAGTCCTGGCAGTGTGGGGACCCACCACTCGCGTGTATGAGGTCACCAACCGGCTGGGGAGTATGCTCCTGCGTCCCATACACTCGCCCGCGAAAAGACCACCGTGGATGCGAACGTGAGAGTTAGCAATTTTGAGGCAAGAGATATTGGCTATATATTGCCGTGATTCTGTTGCAGGAACAATCGGTGTCTGCTGCAAGACCGCCGCTGATTGTGGTGTTAGGCCGGCGAAAAACAGCCCAGATAAAGCATTCGTCTGTGGACGCCAGTTTGACACGGCTCAGACCGGAACATGTGGGTGCTCCATAGGTTCTCGGTGGAATGGAATAAAGTGTCAGATCACACCGTCTTCTGACAAGGCAATCTGCCGTCGGACAAGCGTTTTATCGTTTGCGCCGCTCTGGGTAACCGTCGAAGCCAATGGTATGAGTTTGCATCTGCACAAAGCTGGGGCCAACGTATCAGTAGTTACACACTGTCAATCACTATTGCCCAGCCCAAATGAAGTCAGTTTTGGGCGCAAAACAAGATGAAGATTGTCTGTCTGTCTGTCTGTCTGTTAACTGATGAGAAAAAGAATATTGCTTATCAATCCTCCCAACGATTGAATCGATTGCCAATTCCGAGTATTCACATGTCTGCGGATATTTTACTACGGCTAGAACCATCGGTTAACCGCATTGAACCGGAAAGTGGCGATCAATGGAACCGGGTACGTGAATCGGTTGATTCTCACTATTATTGTTAATTTTTACTTTCTCTTTGGGTGCTTTTATCCAGGTTAAACGTCAATCTGTTCGAGATCCTTATAGGCAGTGGGACCACATAGTGCCTGTTGTCATTGCCGAAGCGGCCACCTGGTTTTGGGGCAACGGATACGGTATGTGCATGACCCTACCTTAATTGACCAGATTGGAATTTTTGTAATGGTTTGAACAGACTTCCCGTTTGCATTGAAGAATCTTCAGACGTGCTTTTAATTGAAAACGCTCTGCGCGAAATGGAGCAAGGAACGTGTCTTAAGTTCATCCCTCGGACAACGGAAGCCGACTACTTACATTATTTAAACACCGAATTTCAATATGGTAACGGATTTGGCAAACGGGGTGGCGGCCAAAGTATTGGTCTGGCCTCTGCTTCACTGTCCCCCGCTATTGTGATCGAAACAACGCTACAAGAGCTTGGCTTAGTGCACCAAGAAAGACGATGGGATCGTGATGAATACGTGAAGATCAACTACTCAAACATTAATCCCGGTGCGTACAATCGTACTTCGATATTCTACGAGGAAGGTGCCCTTTTTCTAGTCATCCCTTGTTGTGTCCTATTTCGAGACACTAAAAACAACAACTAAGTCATGCAACAGTAGTAAGCAGGAGAACTCTTCCGATGCATAAACATGATATTTTCTGGAGTCTCTCCTATCCCAAACTCAGATAAGAGTTGATTTCGCATTAGCCAAATATGTTTGGCTCTTGAGAGTGGAGCCATGTCCAGTTCTGGAAAGATAAGCACGCATTTGCAGCCCTCTATTGAGACATACCCCTAGATCCGTCCCTCACGGCATGTGCAGCCAACATTCGGCTGATCAATGCAATCGATTCCTAATTCAGCTTATATGACATAACATTGCGAAATGTTTTCCTAAATATATATGCAGAGCTCGAAATAGGACAAAAACTAGGGTGACTGGAAGTTTGGGCACACTTCTCCGGCATGTATACGGTTAATACCGGTCTGAATTTGAATGCTTTGTGGTCGTAGTGAGATAACACTCGTTATGGTGATTGGGTATTTTGCAGCTGAAGCGTGGAATTTATGCATACCGCTTGTCGGTTATTTTGATACTCTTCTAACTCCGTACGATTACGACTCCATCTTGCATTATGGTCCCACGGCCTTTGCCGTCAATGCCAGCATCCCCACCATTGTTCCCCGAATACCAGGAACGGTGATTGGTCAGCGGAAGCACATGTCCTTGATGGACATCCAGCGAGTCAACGCGTTATTTCGTTGTGAGGGTTTCAACTACACCAAAGGTCAGAAAATCATTTGAAAAAGTATAAATCGTGGCATCCAAGGATTCCGACCTATTCCTGGATACCTATTTTTCTGGCCTAATTCAGGGCATTATCAAATACCAATCACTGCTCATGGCACCCAAAAATGCACGTCACGTTTTTCTGGCACAATTACAGTCCAAATAGAATTCCCCATCGGTTGGTATGCGCAGAAAAAATTGATGTCAGGAGGCAGGGTTAGTGGCCATTAAAGCTCATTGGGCCAGGAATTTGCGGATGTGATTCTAAAAATGATCATTAGCTCCACCTCCTGATTTCAAAACCTTTTTCGGCTCGTGCCAATCGGGTTCGAATTATATTCTGGATAGTGTCAAGGTGTTCTTTCAATCTTCTGTTTAATTAAGTTCTGACAGGCATTGCCAGTGAGCGAGAAAAGGCCAAGAAAACGGTGTGGATATGAATCGGTCGGATTCCTCAAACAGATAAAACTATGAGCGCTGTAACAGAAGTGATAATCCTTCCAATATAGACCCCAATGCAATTCCATGTTCGGTTGATAAGCCAGTTTCGTGTCCCTTTGTTCTGGGTGGAGTCGCACGGTGTGCATCGGGAAGGTGTACCTGCGAACTGTTGCGTGGTAACTCGACTGGAGTAATAGTTCCAGCACAAGGACAACTGTTTTGCGCAAGTAAGTGAATCTGTCATTGACTTAAGTCAAAATTATGTTTGAGAAAACGAAAGCCTACTCTATTATTTTATTTACCAAAACACGCCACATTTCCAAAACTGCAATTTGGACAACGACTAACATAACCCCTTTAACGTACGAAGCAGCAATTACAAATTGCAAATTCTGCATTGATGATGGGAGCACTTAATTACTTTTATGTCCAGCAAACGACAAGAAGCAAAATAATATTATAAAACTGTCCACATTCTAAATCGAAACATTTTCATTGTTCAATTCATAGAATGTGTGGCGTCTTGAATTTTGAGGTTTGGGCGGTCTACAAAATTTAATCAGCCAGATTTCCCTGATAAAAGTCGATCAATCTCTATCGCTGATCATATAGGTCCGGAACGGTACGAAATAATCTGCAACAACTCTGCTGACTGCCCAAAATCTCTGACCTGCCTAAAACCTTCTGCTTCGGCAATTCGCGGAATCTGCCAGTGTGATTCGTATCAACGGATGTGGAAAGGCAGCTCCACTAATTCGCAGTGTGAACGTAAGTTTTTTGATACGTTCCATATTTGGTAGGAGGTTTTCTGTCGAAAACAAGCAGTTTGACATTGAGAGTGTCAACATTCCAGCTGCAATCGGACAGTGCTGTAAAAACACCCCAGACTGTGGGAGACCTCCTTCCAATGGCTGGCATAAACCTTTTTCCTGCATCAAGCCCTACCTGAATGGCGGTACAAACGTGGTGGGAACATGTGGATGTCCTTTTGGATCGCAGTGGGACGGAATGGGTTGTTTGCCAATCTATGGCGCTGGGACCTGCATCAATACATTTTACTAAAAAATGATGAAAAACACCTCTGAGTGTTCCGATATCCATGAATGGTTTGTACTGTCCGCGTAGCTGCAAGCTTGATTCCGATTATTACAATATACAGTACACATGGGCTTTTTAGCTTAATCTCCTGCTTCACTTCCTTCTTGGACGATAACCACGCCCCTTTTGGGAATTACGAGCAAGCTGTTCTGTGACTCTTGCCAAAACTGGAGAAGTGGTGCACTCCAGCGTTTGGACTTGAATAAAAGACATAATTCCTTTATCATTCGAATAAACACTTTACACCAAACGTATTTAAATTCAAATTTGCGTATTCCTGAGCTACAAAATGGTCTAATTGTGTAGAAGGACTTTCTTCAAATCTGTAGGGGAGGAACCGCGCAGCACATGAAATATGACTCAGTTGAAGAATATAGCGGAAAAAAAAGTGTACATCAATCCGACATCTGTTCTGCCGCAGATGTTTGGCAGAAGTTTCAATGTAGATTAAAATTTGGTCTTCGCTATCATCCCAAGTTAGAAACTGCACTAAATTCATGACACGGAATAATGATGGGAATATTTGATGCGGCAAAAGGAACAAGACGGAACCGATTTAGAAAGGCGATACACAGCAGTGACAGAGTGATACACCCACCCCCCCCCGAAAGCAGCAGCAAGAATGTCGGTAAAAAGCGGTGGAATAATTGTCTTACCAAGAAACAGAATGTACGCTAATAAAAATAATCTACAGATACAGTAAAAGAATCACAAGTTAACATTAAAGTTATAATCTGAAACGTGTTCACGGGTACTTCAAATAGCCCAGAAGAAATTATCCCGAAGAACAAAACATTTTTCACTTCATGTTCGACCGGCAATATTTATGGAGAACACTTCGCAAAACTCCCTCCTGAATCCTCGTAACGTCAATAGATATAGAAGCGGCTCCAGCAGCTGCGCCGAACCTAAAAACTGCTCTGAAATGTGGAACACATCCCAGGTGCACCAGGGCGGCTGCCGACCGTGCCACCCCGAATCAGTCAGCAACCTCGCCGGCACAGCGTTCAATATGATTGCAATGAGTTTCAGCGTCAGCAGCGCCATCGCCAGCTTATTATTCCCGTGCTCGGCCTCGGTGATCTTCCGTCTTCCCGTCTGCCCGTCTCGCACCATCCTACTGAGGCCCGAGTGAGAGGGCGTCGTTGATATTTTCACGGAGAAGGTCGGTTGCGTCGAGCAAGCCACCCTGGCTGTTCTCCTACGACCCCTGAGAATCCTCCGTCGCCAAAGGAGGAGTAACAGAATTGGGTAGCTTCCGTAAACCAAAACTTCCGGCCCGCTTCCGACGACAATTGAGACGATGCTCCTATAGTTCTGATATACTGTTCCGTCGCATCCAAAACGTTGCGCCATCGGAGTGAGATAATTCAGGATATTCAGCGGCATGTACCTGGTCGAACACCACAGGCGTGTCAAAAATATTTCATCGTTAGGGTCAAATTTAATCTCGTGTTTTGCGAATTAAACAAAAACAATTTCCTTTATTTTGATTGCAACTATTTCTTTAATATTGATTTTTTTCATCGAGTGTGGGTGGCATTTTTTGGGCTAATGACACACCACAAAGGTAGAAGTCAATTTGAAGGAACTATTTCTATATTAAATTCTACTGATATCGCAAACTTTTTATTACATTGCAGCCAATATTAATTTGTAGATTAATTCTAGTTTTCATATCTGATCGAAATCACTTCCGCATAAGATCGTTGCAAAATAAATTGAATGATAGAAGCCCTTGTGAAACCGCCACAGGTTTTAAACATTATGTCTAAAATTCATCCATTGACAGGAAATTAATTTAAATCAGTGACTCGAGTTGCTAGAAAGTTGCGATCACTAAACCAGGAGAGAGATTGTACATGTCACTATTTAAGTGCCAATCACTAAACCAGGAGAGAGATTGAACATGTCACTATTTAAGTTCAATTAAAGCCTTAGCCAACAGAACTGAACCGAAACTCGACTGGTAACAGAAAAGATAGCCAAGCTAAAAATGCAATGCTGTTTAAGCAAAAATATCAAATTCTTAACATGATCACTATTTTCGACTTAAACAAAGATCGGTCTTAAACGATTAATTATGTCTTGTGGATAATAATAATTAAGTGTTACCATTCTCAATAAACTTGAATATTGAGGAACAAAGAATACGTTTTCTAAATGACTATTATAACGCCAAGCGTTAAATATTTACCAAGCATGTAGCCAGACGGTCACCAACGCCGTGCCCAGCAGCGCACGTTGCACACTATGATAGGTGTGGTACCAGCCCGGCGCCAGGTAAGCCACCCATCGGTCCGCGCAAATCACCATATCCTGCATGACGGTCATCGTCGGCAGCACCCACATGCAATACTGAAAAACGGCACATGCCAATGGGTTCCGCAGCCAGTCCCCGGTGATCGGACGGACGACAACTTGTGGGGTAAAGGTCAGTCCTTGGAGGATCCCAATGATGGAGAGGGTGATGATGTTGACGGTGAATGGGTTGATCAAACTGCGGCGTTTAAAGAAGGTTACAAGCACGCCAAGATGCATGAGAACCCCAATAACGTTCAGCGGGATGGTGAGACCGGCGATGGCTTTGTATGCGGTCGGCGAGAGACATAGATGGATATGGTTCGGGGCGATGCTTGCCGATGAGTTCAGTTTGACCCTGGAATTATTCCAAGATGACAAGTTCATTTTTAGTGAGAGTATTTGCTTAGCGAAATAACATGAAATATTTTGGGTTGAATTTACGGAAACCGCCGTTCGTCGACTAGCTGTGGGGTCTTCTTTTGACCGGGAATTTATGGTCAAGGGTTTCGCTCGTTTAGTTACGACAAAGCGATTTGCGCGCAGGGCTGTTAATTGAACCCCGCATGCGAGCTCAATTACTGGTGTCAATGATGTGAAGAGTCTGCCTAACACGCCATTTCCATAATTATCTCATTCCCGGGCGATACTTCGAAGTGTTGTCAAGCACGGTCAGTTGCGAGGGGAGTGGAGACTCAATTTGTGGCTTCAAGACAGCGGAAACACATGCAAGATATATAATCTTGCTGGTCCTGTGTCCGCAGAGGTTTGCGTGTGGAATCACGTTGGTATCGGTATCCGGTTCAGCAGGTGATGTCCCTTTGGGGGAACGCCGCTCGCGCTGCCGGATCGCATGGGCAATTAGTTGCTTCAAAAACCCTAAGTCACAAATGGCCGAGGATTGCAAAGTTAAATGCTTACTGCATCGCGTGAGAACTCAGAAAATTCATGGATGCTTGGTACGTTTGAATCCGGATTTCTCGGATCGCAGCACCGATTACTCGTAAATAAGTATTCTGAAAAATCAACATACAGATAAACCCAAGCATTGGTCTCTGGACCATTCATTTGAGTCACGCCGTAAGTATGCATCCATTGCGATGTGATTACTGAATGACGGTGATTTGCAGGCCTTATGCTGCGTTCATAGTGCGTGTTATTTTTCAAGCGATCACTTCAGTTGTGGCGTAGGTTCACTATCGATGTGCAAATAATAATTTCCGTCTGACATTTTGCAAGATGAACTATGAATACTCGCCAAAACATTTCGCGAAACATTGTCAAACGAGTCTTATTTTGGGGCGTGGTCTCGCAAGAACCATATGTCATGCTAGAGCTGGCCAGCTAATTATAACCGTTGTGAGGGTTTGGAGGTGTCCTTGAAATTCCTATATCGAAATTATTTTCTGTTTTGATCTTTTTAATAGTATTTTTTAAATATCTTATTTTCCCTGTTTTATTAAAATTTCCCACGTTCAAATGGCGTGCGAACAGTCCGATGGACAGTAAGAAAAATTTGCTCATCGGCTTCAGAAATTAAAGTAGTTTGTGGAAGAGAGTGTCTGATGAGTATCGCTTGAAGGTTTGGAAGGAAGATTCTTTGAACTCTGTGGTGGTAGACATGAATCACACAGGTACTTCTTATTTCGATGTGTTGTGAATTTCGAGTATGTCCTGAATTTGTTTGGCTGAGGGATGCAAGAAAAAGTACGAAACTTTCCGCGAGCAACTCAGCCGGGCACTAGCCAAGCTTCCATCCTGCGACGGTGATAAAGCAAAAAAATAATGCATTTCTCTTCATGAAGAATCACATTGAGCCACGCGCGTGAGTTCATATTAAATGATTTTTGCGTTTCGAGTAGAGCTCTTGAAAACGTTACTGCCACCGAAGTCCGAGAAAAAAGTGGGCTCGCTTAGCGGAAGTCAGACTTTTGCTGACGTTGCAGCAAACGCCAATGGGAAGGGCACAGCCAGCAAAAGCAAGCAGAAATTTAAACAGGAACCCAATCCTTACTCGGGCAGTAATGGAGATTTTCCCTCCCGATTGAGGTGATGTTTTTTAGTTTATTAGTTTAGTTTATTTTTTCGAGCTGCTCCGGTTGATCGAAACATTTCTGATTTTTTTAAATATTTCTCAAGGAGTCTAGTTAGTTTAAAAAATACGTGTACGCTCAAAAAAACGTGCGTTATTTAAAAAAATCAGAAATGTTTCGACCAACCGGAGCAGCTCGAAAAAATAAACTAAAAGTTAGTAGTAAAGTAGAAAATAAGAACCGAGAGATCCGAAAAATGTAAGCAAACAACGCTGCAGGCTGCAGCCTGCACTCGGCCCTGCAGCCATCAGAAGCGTAAGGCTAAACTACGGTCATTTGCACTCCTCCTTTCATTTATTTATTTGCGGTGTTATGTTAAGTTTGAAAATTTGCGTTTTATTTTTCAAATGTTGTTGAAGGCTTGTAAGAAGTTTAAAAAATACGTGTACGCTCAGCAAAATATTTTTTGGCATAAAAAAAACTTAAAGTTCGGAAAATCAATTAAAAAATCAATCAATCAAGCGTTGCTTCATAGCAACAATTGGCACGGGAAGTCTTTTTCTTCTTTATTTTTTTCTGAAACCGCTTATGTAATTTCCACGCGGAGACCCTAATTTAAAATCATAAAAAATAGACAAGTACTTGTAAAAAAAACACCACCTCGATCGGGATGGAAAATCTCCATTACTGCCCTAGTTAGTATAGATGGATCAGTCCTTAATACAAATAATTAATTGTATTAAGGATGGCATCAAATGTCAAATGTCAAAATCAAATCAAATCAAATCAAATCGGATGCGCTTCTGATTTAAGTTAGCAATATGCATTACAGAGAAAAAGAGGAAGAACCGTAAAAAAATTAATTTGGGAAGGGATGAACCTGGGTCGCTGAGCTTCTTACTTTTTCACGAATCCTTTACGTAGGGGAGTGCTGGAGCTTTTCTATTAAGAAAAAGCTCTCTTCGCATAGAAGCACAGCTGATTGCCTTCCCGGGAGATATTTACAGACTCTCCGTTCCAAAACCAAACAAAAATTTCTTCCAAATTTCTCTCGGCCCGGTTTACTGTCAAATCTTTTTTGCTCAGTCACTAATCTACTGACACGGGGTCGGAACGGAAGAGCTCACGCCAATCCGTCTGAATTTTTTTACCAATAGCATATAAATTATTTAGATTTTTGAAACAAAATTCATCTGCCAGCGAGCTCTAATCGTGGGGGAAAAAAATCCAGGAGCACACTGCTGTCTTGTCTAGCAGACGTCAACGGTTGATTGTTTGATTTTTGGTAGTTTATTTACGATCCTATTTGATTTAATTTACTACACTTACAGACGAAACTGATCGGCGTGAGCGCTTCTGTTCCGACTCCTTGTCGGTGAGTGCTCAAAGGATAGATAATTCAGTTCTTTAATTGCAGGAAAATGGAAGCCGTATATTTTCGGTGTATTTCTACATTATTCAGAGTCTGAATAATATGGACGGGAAACTGGATCTCAGTCTACGGTAACTGACTTTGACACACTACTCATCAAACTGGGGCATAGTAACAGCCATATTGGGCTATATGATACTAGGGTGGTTCAATTCTACTCCTACCCAATGTAGCACTGCCCGGTTTTCATCCCCGTTAGCTGATTTAAACCGAGCATTGTTAACTCAGTCTGTGTGTGTTAAACAGGTGAAACGTCTTAACCCAGTTAGCGCGAGGATATTGCCACATGTGCATATCGAAGGGCTGTGAAAATTTTTAAAACAAACGTTTTGCGCACTACCAAACCGCCCGAATAAACAGCAACTCGTCCTGTATCGTAGGACTCGGTCTTGACAAAGACTTTCGACACCATTTATTTTAGAGTCGATAGAAGAACAAACAATTTCACGGTCAGGAGGGCATGGCTTTGTGTATTATCGTAAACGGAACTAAAAGAAAACGGAAATAACGTATTAAGAACGTAAAGTTTTCTATAACATGGCCATAGCTCCTATTCCTAGTTTTGAAACAATCTGCCGCTCATGCCAAGCGACTCAAAGTTAACTTTTAGAGAGATGACACACTCTCTAGAAAAGAATCTGAGTCTTGCAAATGACCAGACATATGACGACATAATGGGTGATGATCGCTAATAAGCTGGACTGTTGGTACCCCTATGTAACTCGCAAATTGTTCCGTATCTCACATGTCGAAGTGTGAAATCATCGAAAATTCTTCTACACATGACAAACATACAGAACAAATAATTCCTCACATGTGATTTCGAACACACAACCGGCCCTCAATTCGTGAATGAAGCCGCGATATTGCCTGAACCTCGTCATGCGGCAGTGACAAATAAAGCAGTGTAACAAATACAGAGTGTCAGAACAACGATATTATCGTTCCCTTATCACTCCTAAATATCTCGTACATCAGAACGCGGCAAATTCTATATGTGTTATAGCTAGCCAAACATATAGTTATAGACAAATACAATGGTTCCGTATTACACCTGGTTTCTCCAATATAATACTCAAGCCGCCCTGCAATCCACGTTTCATGCAGTTTTGAAGATTTCGCGTGCTTCAACCGTAGCTTCATCCTAATTTCTCCTCAAATGGCCTTTTTACAGAAAAATAGTCTCTCAACAAGGCTCGTTAGCCTTTTTCTGCTCATAGCCGCGAGCCAGCAAGCTCACGCCGAGCCACATCTGAGATGTTTCACCTACGAGTTTCCGTTGCTCTCTGGGAATGAAGGCTTGGTCGACACCAAATGCTTAAAGTACGGCACGACCACAAGCTACTTACTCCCCGGCCAATTCGATGTCTCCTTGCTTCACGCTCAAATCACCAGCTTCACTCTCAACTCCGCCGTGCTGAGCGCTGACTATGCGCCCCTTCCCTTAAGGTCCAGACTGCTGTCGGTGGCCATCACCGAGGCGAATCTCGCCGCTGCAGACATTCGATTCCCCTTCAACGGATTCCTCGTCAACAACAAACGCCATCTTGAGGAGGTCCTCTTCGACAACGTCAAACTGCTGGAACTGAAACGGGAAGACTTCAGCGGCTTCAATCAACTCCGCATTGCCCAATTCAACAGGTGCCAAATCGGATCAGTTAACGTCGCTGTGTTCGAAGACCTCATGGCGGTACCCAACGGCAGTCCTGCGTCTGGATCCCAGCCTCAGCTGCAGAACATCGTGATAAATAACAATGAAGTGCTGAAGGAGTTGGACTGGAGCTTCCTCAAGCCCTTAGCGGAAACAATTAAGGTACCGTGGGCCATCATGGGTGTTGTGTAACTGCACAACATCCAGATGACCCTCTTGTGATCACAGATAAACGTAAACTACCTTCATCTGTCAGGGCTATCATATTTCGGGGAAATTGAATGTCATGGTACTGGATGTGCGGAAAAGGAATTGTGAAGCACTGAGAGTGAAACAAAGAAATGTAAAACACCAATTCCATAGCGAAATAACCCCCCCCCCGCCCCGCCCCCGCTCGACGTGCCAGAGGCCACGTCAACAGAAAAATCCCTGACCTCAAAATACGCGTGTACGATGGCCCTGTCGGGTCTGTGGAGACTTGTAAAAATGTTTTTAATACAAGATTGTTCCAGACAATCGAGCTTCAAAACAACGGAATCTCAGCCATTACCCGATCTGCCCCATTTAACATTCGTGTGGGCCAGCAAAACGGTGATGGCAGGACGATCTGGAAGACATCAATCAACCTGCAAAACAACCGGATGCAGACCGTGCCTTCGGCCATCTACGAGTCACTCTACAACGTGACACGCAACTCCAACATTGCCATCGCCCTTTCCAGTGACGTCTCGCCGTTCTGCGGCGACCGCGGTGATTGCGGCTGCTGCGAGTTGAGTCACCTTGCCCGTTGGACGGAGGACAAAGAACAGCCGTCGGCCGTGACGACGATAAAGTGCGGCAAACGTGATGCCGGCAGTAGTATGACGACCTTCAAACAAAAGAACTTTTACAATCACTGTAAGAGTCATGTCGTATAACAAACATTTACCGCCATGGTTGAGTGTGATGTGCTATGGTCCATGCAATCTTACTCTTGAACACAAGTACATATTTGCCCACACTGTTGTCTAATGGAGTTTTGTTTCCCTTTATTCTACAGGTGAAGACCTGCGACCGAAGAGCACGGCGTCGTTGTTGACGTCCAGTTCAGCGGCTATTCTTTTGTTGGCTGGAACAATGGCGACTGTTCTCCGGAAATAGCCAGACAATTCGGTTTGCTTAAAATTGAACCTCAGTGACAGTGCCTTGAAAAACCGTATTCAGATTTCCATGAAACTTAATGCGCTTCGTTGTTCCGGGATTTTATCAGTTTAAAACCTCATATCGAAACGAGACAGCCCCAAAACTTATTTTGTCGAACTAAGCTTTACCCGAGGAAACGTTTTGCTCCCGTGGCACCACCGACTGAAGGATTCAACCATTAATAATTTCATCCGTTATATAAATGTACCCGTAGGTCGATCGACAGATGTCATAACGGAGTGTGAACTCTTAAGAAGACCAACTGGCAACCAAACAGTCTGTAGAATCGAATCATGGTAGAAGTCCGCCAGGATGAATTTAAGGATATTAGTAGCAATAAAGGGTCACACAAAAGGTGTTTTACTCACTACGTTAGTTATAGTAGTTCGGAGGGTGGTCTTCGTTTTTTACTCTATTTTTGAGGAACTGTAAATTGGTCAATGCGAAATGGTTCCGAACTACTGACGTTCTGATCATAGCGCAGCATTTTTAAGACCTATCTAAGCGGTGAAGTTAAAAACTGATACCACTGCTACAGACAGAATTCATTTCTAGTGAAATTTTCAAGTCGGAAACGGGCCACTACGTTTACCGCATTGTATAATCTATTGATTGCTTGATCTAAAGCTTCTGCTTTTTATTTTGGTTAACTGTTAATTGATTGACCTTGTTTGATTTGATTGATTTATGGATTGTGACTGGAACGCAGAGCTGCACCGCAGGCTGCTTTCAATGAAACCTTCTACGAACGAAATCTTGAAAAATAAGCAAAAGAAACGCTAATCAAGCACACAACAAACGATACTCGATAAATTACTTACACTGGAGTTTTTCTTTCAGTTCTTTATCGGCATCCTAATTTCCTCTCCGACTTTGTAAGAACCGGAGTATTTGGTGATAAATCAATCAAGAAAATTCGATGGATTGATGCCATACATCTTTGTTAGGAAAAAAGAAATAAATTACATACTAGAAAAAGCCACACAACAATCAAGATGATGGTGTTAATCAACAATTAACCGAACACAATGACAAAATGTTTGTAATCGAGCAATCAATCAGCAGTGCAGCCAATGAAATGACTTCTATTATTCAACAATTCTTTCCAGTCACATTCAAGCAATCAACTAATCGATCAATCAAACAATGAATTGATTCCAGCCAGCAGCAAATGTTGTGGCCTTGTGGGGCTGTTTCCAACTTTGAAATTCACCAAAAATAAATTCGCCTATGACTATGAAATATTTATTTTTATTCACCAATTAAATAGGTCTAATTAAAAAAAACATGTCCAAGTGATTCTAAATTAGGCCTCCAGGCAGTCTGGAGGGGTTTACTTGGTGACCCCCCCCCCCGGACTGCTGGACCCAGAACCGTCACAAATGATGGCATCCAAACTCTCCGTTTGTCTGTTCCGAATGAGCCACCGCCGGAAAGCAGCCATTTTGCAGCAGCTGCAGTCCCTTGTTGGGATTAGCAGTTGTATTGAATTTCGATCGTGCCCCATTACGGAGAATACTATTTTAGTGCTCACCATTTTATTTGCCAAATAGACGGAAGACTGACACCCACTTGGTAGCGTCTTTCCTAGAAAAATACACAGGAACCGATAAGGCTCATTGGATGGTGGCATAGAGCAGTCTAGAAGGTTACGGAAGAATTATGTAACAAGAGGGCAATCACGTTAATTGCTCTAAAGGATCAGAAAACAGCGTTCTCAAATGTTGCAACATTCGATATTGAACACCAGCTGATTCGCACCGCATTGGCGGGCCTGGGTAACAGAGCTTACTATATGTCAATTCGTCAATCATCATAAGAGGTGTTGAATGCGGCTTGCCAAGTCGGACATAGTACACATGAACACCCAACCGAACTTTAGAACGAAACCGGGGAACTGAGATTACTAACGAGCTGAACGCGCAGCGTTACAGTACCAAAACTAACGATTTAAATAGTGTGGTTCCACAGAAGGCCACAAGGATGGCCACAGACGGGCACATGTGACTGGCTTGGTTTCAGGCCAAATTGGTACACAAATACACAGAAGGATAGCGTGAATGTCAGTATCTGAAAGAACAAACATTGCAGGCCTGTATTTGGGAATAAGTATGAGCATGAGTAAGTAGACTTACGCTAGCGAGGGATAGTCTTGTGAAGTGAATCACTCCTGCCCCTCGAACCACTGCGGCTCCTGGTTCAGTTGAGGCCAGGATGCTGTCTAGTGTTCCGTGAATTGCGCTGTCCTATTTTTATACCATAAGTTATATCATCTTATACAGTAGCTCGATTATGTATATCAGATCCCCACCGGCAGTTGTGATAGATAACCTTACCAATGATTCAGTAGGAAATCGTGTCCAAAGAGAAAATGATAGCCGGTACGTTTCCCAATTAGTCGATTCTGCCTAGTACCGAAGCAAACAAATGTGAATGATACTCAACTGTGCTCCAGACCAAGACCATTGCCCTTTCCCTTCCGAGGGGAAGAAGCAGTTACTTTTTAAAACACCTTAAACTTACCTCCTCGTGGAGGCTGGCGAGCGGTAGGGGAAGCACGGTCGAATAACCAATGTAGACAACGATGGACATAAAGGCGAATGCCCACTCCGCCGGCTCTGCTGTGGTAGCATCAACGGCAATTCTAGCGTACGCCACCAAACCCATTACACAAATCTGATCCAACAAATGACTCGTCAGAAAAATACTGCCAAAAACATCTTCAAAATCTCTACACAAATTGCGGAGAGCTGCTTGATTATGTCGGACACATGAGAGCCTGGCGTTCACAATACTCCGTAAAGTATCCCTTGTGACTGGCGTCCCATCGACAGGGCACTCGTCTGCTGCTATATTTCTAAGGTTACCAATTTCGGCGTTAGTTTGCGCAAAGAAAAAACGCAAGGCCATAGCGAGAACAACTCCGAGGATGATAACTTGTTGGGACAAGCAAAAGATGCTAATTTCAAAGTAATAAAAGATATACTTCACAGTGAGGGAAATAAGATCTTGGCGTGTATTGTTATGATGTGCGATCTGAAGGGTAAAATTACCCGGGGCACCATCACTCCTGGTAAGGTTATTAAGAAGAAGACGGAGTTGGCGCACAAAGTGCCAACAAAAGAAAATGAAGACGGTAGCTACACCAAACGCCGAGGCCAATTTTTTCCATCTGTAAAGGTCACCGTGGGGGGAGACCGATTTCGCGAAGTTATGGATGACATAACACAGCGATCGGTACGCTCTGGCCCCCGACAGAAACTGCAGCAGAACCAAGAAGGACCGAAAAAACTGGGCGAAATAAGGAGCCCAACTTAATGTGTAAAGCAGGACATTGCCGCCGGTATCTGAGGTGGAGTGCTTTATCTCGTCGATGGTCCGCAGAAATAACACGACCAAGTATGCACACCCGCCCGTTAAATGAATGCCGCAAATGATTTGAGCAGTTCTTCGGACAAACGGTCTGTCATTTTCCGACGTTAGAAAGCCAAATATTAGCAGTAAAATGTGGGGAAATGAGGTGAGGGACAATGACTCGTTATCATCAACGGCTGAGCTGGATCGTGATGGTGCTGATGAGGGGAGACGTTTCGCCATAGTTGAAGCGCAAGATCAATGACCTCCTTTCATTCACCACTCACGTAGCAGTTTGAAAAAGGTGGATACTGGTGAGTGGGAATGGAAGGGCGTTGTTGGGTTTGTGGGTGGGTGCTATAGTGAGCCTGTATGTAAGTGGTTATGGGTGGATATGTGGGATATTGCCATCCAGTAGTATTTATTGGCCCCGTGAGCGCAAGTGAATTCCGTGGGCGGACCGATCTTATCCTGATAATTTGCACCCGGATATTTCCTACCTCTTAGTTTGTACCCAGATATATCGTAACCGCAGACATTTCGTAGCAGTAGACGTCTCGTACCAAGACAATTCGGTTTCGGACATTAGGTTCAGAGACGTAACTGGTATGCGATAATGACTGGTACTACGCCTGCCAAAAACGGTGCTCGCGCCAACCTCGTGCACTGAACTCTCCCATTACTGACAGCATTGTTTAAAAATTATTGCTTCCAATATTTTAATCACCTTCGTACCCGCGGCCGAGCGAAACGAGGCTAGGGACTTCGTATACGAAGCGCACGAGAAAAGCTGTGCCTAGTGATAAGTTGCCAGCCAACGATTTAGTCAATTGAATAAGCTTGAACACCGTCACACTTCTTAAACACTATGTAAATTTGGAGTCAACAAACCTTAAAACATTAGAAATATTTGGGATATAAGCGCTGTTGTTGTTAATGCATCACTCATTCAATCACAATCACCACAAACGGACTCGCCCAAGAACCCACCGCTCCCACCCACTAATCCACCAGCGACC
>LRSR01006895.1:19922-40354 GCA_001579985.1 Hypsibius dujardini
TCACGCCCTCCCAATCCCATCCACCAGTACCCACCTTTTTCAAACTGTCCACTCAATGACATAAATGGTTGTCACCGACGCACTCGGTCTCCTGCCGCAGACGCCGAAGCAGCTTGAGCGGAGTACTTAAGGAATTAGTCCGATTTATGATGGGCAGCTGTGCGCAAACGTTTTTTCCGGACCATTCGTCAAGCCTATGTTGGAGCCCGCCTAGTTCTTGTTCCACACAATTGCGCTGCGTTTTGACAACTTTTCAAAAAATGCCCATGAATATTTAATGAGACGAAGACATGACATGACAAATGATACAAACGTTGGCCGACTGTGATTGATGTCTGCAATGTTTTAGGCGAGCCCAATAAAAATGGGTGTGGTATGAATGATCTCTCGGTAAAACGTTGGGGAAATACCTTGGCCGGAGCTATATGTTGTTTGTTGAGCACGATATGTTTACTCGAAGCACACGTGGCAAGCTCCTGGAGACCTCAGCCCATCACACCTAATCCCGTGTGTGGATTAAAGCGATTACTCTTTTTCTACTTTGTCGTCCAAGGGAGTGCTCAACTACGCTTATACCCACAGTTATGGTATCATGACTGATTCACAATACGACTGACGGAGGAGACACTATCAGAGCATAACGAGGGGATGTAAAAGGGCAGCTGCCCCTACTAAATTAACTGAATGGTTGGGGGATGCACTTGTAATTTTTATTACATTTTTGGAGTGGCAGCAAGTCATTATTTTCACCACCAAATCGCCCCCCCCCCCCATGAAAAGTCAGTAATATATGATTTTAGGGACAGTATTCAGATTTTGTTAATTTTTAACATTTCTAACCCAAAATAACGTTGTGAATCGATTGGCATCAGCCGAATTTTGATCAAAGGTCAGGGGGCGGAGCTAGAACGTTTTGACTGTTCAATTGCCCTCCTCAGTATGTCGATTGACTGCTTGATTGATTCACTGGGTAGCGGTATCAGCGCAGCCATTCTCTTATGGCCTTAAACCCATGAGTGATGGGTCACCGCGCGAGGACTCGCTAGCTTCGCCCGCTCACCCACGCTCGGCGCCCCATCACTCATGGGAATCTGAATCAGTGTTGTCATTCAAAACCCATCGCCAGTGGTGATTGATTAACTGTCTAAATACTTCAAACCCTCTTAGCTCCGCCCCCTAATTTCGGATCAAAATTCAGCTGATGTCAATCGACTCAGAACAATTATTTGGGTTAGGAACAGTCAAAATTATTAAAATCTGAATACTGTCGCTAAAGTAGGATGTAACCGGGCAAACGACCAAACAGCGCTGTAACTCCGCCCCCTGATCTCCGATCGGAATTCAGCTAATGCCAATCAATTCAAAATAATGTTTTAAGTCAGAAATGGTCAACAATTTTAAAATCTGAATACCGTCCCTAAACTAGGACGCAACCGAGAAGTCCGCTTGACCTCTGGACAACAGCTCAATGTCTGTCAATCGTTGGGTCACGGTTTCTACTGCTAAGCCAACTGCCCCTACATCGGACTGAGCACAACAATTATGGTCGCGAATTATACAGGGTCCACCAAGAACATCTACTTAACTTCGAGTTGCGGTAAAAACCGCGTGTACTCGTTTCAGTTGCATAATTAACAAACATGTGCCAGATAGAGTTAAATTCGTGTTGCAAACCAACAGATTATGACAAAGTTTGATGAGGGCTTCTAGGGTTTGCCAAATGTAACACGTCATTTTTTACTGTTGCGCAAATTGATTGTTGATTAAATTGACTTGACGTTTTGCCATCTCACAAGCCGAGAACGCAACGCCAACCCACTAAGCAAGCAAAAGCAATGTATATGTAAGAAAAAGAGTTTGCGTTTTTTGGCCAAAACCGGAAGTAAACGGGAGAGTCGTCGCATCAAGTGAGTCAACATTTTATATGGGAGAACTGCTTGGACGGAAAATATTTGTTTTAAAGGACTAATGATTTCGTGAAGATGCGAAGACACATAATTTTATTCAGTCCAGTAATATGAAAAAAAGCTGTACTACGCAATTTTTCGTGAAATATATTGGCATTCTATATCCTTGAAGAGAACGGTCAGGTTATGGCCGAACTTGGTGGGCTCAAGCTCAAAATTATCAATTTTAAAAACACAACGTTGAGGCTAACAGATTTCATTGAACTGTTTAAAACTCGAATTCGTGTGAAAGTCAACTCACTTAGACATTTGGTTTTGAAAGAATTTAAGGGTCTTGAGCAACAATTAAACTCAGAAACCCATTTGACGTTGGAGTAAACGTTCATGGTGGACCCAGTATATAACTAAGAAGCAATTGTGGTTTCGTGTACTCTTTGTAGAATCCACTAAATTCGCTTACTTATGTTGAACGCAAGGGAATGTTCAAAGCGAAAGTGTGCATGCTAAGTGTCAGATAATAAAACTACTGTATCAATACACTAATACCAGGCATTTAGTTAGTGCTGTTTGGCAGACAATCGCAAAGATGCCCGCAATCTAGCAAAATATGCGGGCTTGTCTTCTGACCAATTTGGTACGCAAATACACTGAAGGAAAGCATGTACGTCAGCACCTGAAAACACAATCATTCCTATCCGTTATATGTGTAGCCCCCGCTTTGATCTTAAGTAAGTGAACTTACAATAGCGAAGGATTGCCTTATAAACCGAACTACCCCAGCTCCGCGGATCACTACCGCGTCCGGTTCAGTGGAAATCAGGATGCTGTCCAGCGTTCCAAGAATGGCGCTGTCCTATTGACATACAAACGAAAGATTCCGATGTAACTCGGCCCAATTCTTCAGTAGTGTAGTATAATACACTTAGTGTGACACAGATTATCATACCAAAGCTTCGTTGGGAAAGCGCGCCCACAACGAGATCCAGAGTCTGTACGCTTCCCAATTGGTTGACTCCGCCTGGTAAAGAATGTACTAATCAGAAACTAACCGTGTACATGCGGTAGTAGAATCGATTTCAATCTGATTCAAACGTGAGGAAATTATTCCTGCCGCAACGGTTACAATTCGTGCACCTGCTTTAATATGTTTTGCAGAAACATGATGCATTCGTTACTTCCGGAGAAAAATGAAAATGGGGAGGGGTGCTGACGCAGTTTCTAAACCCAGGCACTACCCCTCAAATGTCCATCTAACGTCCAGCTGACACCTTGGAATGAGTAGTGGGAAACTGAATTGCAGGGGACAGTTTGGGAGCCAGACTGAGGGGGAGGGAATAAATAGGGCAAATAGGGTAAAGGGGACTTGTAGCCATAGCCATGTCAGAACCCCAAACCCCGCCCCACAAACTCTTAAGCTGAATTTCGCCCCATCCCACGAACCCAGTCTCATTCCAATTCCAAAAGTTTCTTTGATCCCAGGACTAGCAGCCGGGGGGGGGGGCGTGTGCCCATAGAAAAGCATGTTCTCAAGCACCAATCCGTAGACAGGCCGAACAAATCTTAGATTCCGTCATACACTGAACTTACTTCTTCGTGAACGCGGACTAGCGGGAGATAAATGGTTGAATAACCACAATACAAAATGATGGAAAATAATCCAAATGCCAACTCTGATGGAGCGGTTTTGGAATTATCGGTGGCGGCTATAACGTTTGCCACAAAACCCATAACGCAGATCTGATCCAGCAAATGGCTCGTGAAAAAAATCCTGCTAAATAATTCTTCAAAGTCTGTGCACAGTCCGCAAATCGCTGCTCGATTATGTCTTATGACACTCAACTGGGTATTAAAGATACGCCGTAAATGATCTCCTTGGGCGTGTGTATCCTCGACAGGACATTCATCGACAGAACACTGATCTAATGCTCTCTTGCGAAGCTCACCGATTTCTGTGTTATTTTGCGCGAAGAAAAAGCGCAAGGCCAGAGCGAGAACAACTCCGAGGACGACCACTTGTTGGGACAGACAAAAGAGGCAAATTTCAAAATAATAAAAAGAGTACTTCACAGTGGGGATAATGAGGGCCTGGTACGTGTTATTGGGTTGCTCGATCATTGGAGTAGCGTTACCAGGCTGATTAACTGTGGGCGCAGTGGCATCACTAATGTGTTGAAATTGACGGGCAAAGTGCCAACAGATGTTTAGGCAAAGAGTAGACCCACCGAGAGCTGATGCCATTCTTCTCCATCGGTAGATTTTACTGTGCGAGGAGACCGATTTTGTAAAACTGAGGAAGGCATGGCACAGTGATCGATATGCTTTTGCGCTTGATAGAAACAGCAATAACACTAGAAATGAGCGGATAAAACTGGCGATAAAAGGAGTCCACGCCAGTGCGTTAAGGAAGACATTAATGCTGGCACTTGTGAAGGAATGCCGCACGTCGTCGGCGATCCGCACAAGCAGCATAACCAGGTATGCGCATCCGCCTGTTACATGCACGCCGCAAATGATTTGGGCGATTTTCCCGGCAAATGGCCTATCCCCGTTTGACCTTAAGAAGCCGAATAAGAGGAGTAAAATGTGCGGAAATGAGAAGAGCAAATCCGGTCCGTAGTTATTGGCCCGCGGTAGTGTGGATGAGCGGAGATGTCTCATCATGTTTCAAGAGCGAGACTGGCAGGAATGATTTGGCACAGACGATCTCGGTTTCTTGATGCTTCTACAGAAACTTTGGGAAGGTATCTGTACTTCGAGAAATTAATTTGACTACAGTGGCGCTGGTTATTGATGATGTCATGTTTACTAGAAGCATATAAATGCCCCTGGAGACCTCCCTGATCGGCCAGCACTTGCCAGCAGATGAAATATTGTTTCAAATTCAAATGTTGAGATCACTACAGTACTTGTAGAAAAAAGTCAAAGTTATCGGAATTTAAAACCTCCTAAAGTTTTGTTGTAACCAACCAAGCCCCGCGTATTTTTCTGGTTTCTCATCCATCCCCACCCTTTTTATGTGTGAATAATTAATCCTTCAATATCCGGATAATTTTAACTGGCTGACCCCTGTACAAAGTAGTCCATGTCTGACTTTAACTTTCCGGGCGCAGCGACTGCCACAATTATAAAAATTAAAAGTGCCTCTTTCGCAAACTCTAGAATAACGTTGGTAGAGTAACCCTTTCCCTCCGTTACGCTTCCGTCAGCTGTACCAAGATTGTCTCGCCCAGCCGCAATTGTCCACAAGTTATATAAACATTGTTCCATTTGCACGAATTTCTCTTGGGTATTCTTCGATTACTGGTCTAAATCGGAGTACGATAAAACGCAACATACTGTTGCACTCCCGCTAAATAAATAATTGTTAGAATGAGTGCCACAGCGTGAAAGCTCTGAAATAATGTAGACATGTGCTTATATCAGAACTCAGAAGTATACTGCAAAAGGTGGGTTCGGTGGTGCAAACATGCAACTGATACGTTATAGTCATAACTCCACCTTTCCAATGGAGATCTTTTGCAAGAGAAGTTCGACGCCCATAATAACCGCTAAACATAAATCAACAACTATCACGGAAGAACCGCCAGGATTACCCAGATACTTACTCGTCCTGTTTGGCTATTTACCTATCAATGCTCAGAACAGATGCATTCAATTAGTTTCCCGCTCCGTATGTCTACTCCACCTGCTGGGCGGAATCGTTGGTTTCGGTTTTTTATCCACGTCTGCGGTCCTCACTATAAAGCGAGCACCCATCGCCAAAAGCAACGAATCACTATTAGTGAACTTGCTCGGCTACATCCCGAACTTTGCTGTGTACGGTCGTGCACTCCTGCTCGTGTTGCTTTTGCTGTCGAAACGGGCGGATTGGCATTCGCTGTGCCGGGCGAACGTGTCAGTAACACGACTCCTGATTGGAGAAAAATGGAAGGAAAATTCAATGGTAATTGCCAAAAAGCTACGGGCAAAAATTAAGAGAATTGCAACGTTATTAGGAGCCGCAACAATTGCAGCAGAATGTGCCTGGGTTCTGTCGCCTTACCTGAGTGGTATGATTGTTAACGCCATTCAAGAAACTGAACACGATCTTCAGAAAATGAATTCCAGTTCGGGGTCAATAGGATTAGTCCCTCCCCCCGTATTCTGGACAATCTATGCGTTCTTTCTTACCATTTACTGTCTGTCTCTACAAATTGTGGTATTGGGCGTTTGTTTTGCTATAACTTTGCGACTTTTTCTGAAGCACAATAATGGCAGCATGGCCAGACTTCGACTGGCTTTGGACCGAAATAAGACTCTGCCGGAATCGGAAGGCATATTGAGAGGAGATTTAATTGGTGAATTGACAGCCATTAGACGATGCCAAATGGAGATTCTCAATTTCTATACAGAAGTTGATGCCTTTTTCCGGAATATATTCTTCTTCTCACACTTTCTCGACCAGGCGTGTACGATGGGGTTTGTGGCTACGGTCATTATTACCGATCCATCGAAGAACTTGGGAGATTGGTTTTATAATTGTCTGTCTATTATGTTCTTTGTCGGGTATTCCACCGTTTTACTGTTGCCGTTAGCCTACGTATACGAGGAGGTGAGGATTTTTGAGTTTTTCAATTGGATTTCCGAAGAGGTTTGAAACTCATTTTTATACTGTGTATTTGCAGGCAGAGTCCACAAACTTTCAAGTGTATCAGCTGTCGCTCGCCATTCGTCGAAATTTCCCCGGAGAAGCATCGGTAACCTCTTCCTGGAATGTGTTCCAGCAGATTAAACGATAACTGTTTGCACTTTTGCCCCTTGTATTCTCAGGACAGTCAAGTGCACGAAATATTGCAGGCCCTCATGGGCTCAAGTGAGCGAAACAGCATCGTTCTTCAAGGTTCAGGTTGCATCAACTTTACTCGACCATGGTTTGCTGGGGTAAGAACGTCCCTTCGATCTCCTCTGCTATAAATGCAAGAAAAAATTTCGCAATGATTTTGTTGTTCATGGTACGTGGACATTTTTCAGACCGTCACACTCGGACTTTCATTCAGTGTGCTCGCGTACGAGATCACGCAAAGGTCAAACTCACGCAGCTGATATCATATATTAAGTTTAATGCACAAGCCTTGCTGATTTCCTCTGTACCTTCCAATACATAGCTGCGTTGATTAGTAACACTCTTTTTGTACATTCTGCATACGGTTTTGAGGTTACGAGTTACCCCCAGTCTGTCACTGTTACGTGCGTGTATATTTAAACAATGGAATGCTTATCTAGTTGAAAAAGCAACGTGCAATCAACATAACCTGGCTCCAGTTGTTTCCGAGTGAATGTTTGATGTAGCCAACAAGGTGTTCCACATACGGACAAGCGAGGTCCAACTGCCGCGGTGTGAGAAGTAGTGCAAAATCCAGTATATCTGCACACTTCAAAAGATTTCCGAGTGAAACATGTCCTAATATATGGTGTGTCTGGACATCTCTGCAGGTTATCTTAGTAAAAGCTGCAGCACTCCAACCACGCTACCTATCTTCCCAGCTACTTCAAACCAGTGTTTGTGGTGTGTGACCGCTCATAAAGCGTTTCCTTTTCTAACTGTACGAAGAGAAGCATATGAATGGAAACATGATATGGTTTGCAGCAAATAGTTTTGGGCTGGTAAGGTGCAAAGAACTATCTCTACAAAGCCAACGCACGTCACATGCTGCTTAAGTGCTCCATCTATAGAGTTTCCATCTAGCTCCTTGAAGCTGTGAAATGCTGAATTAGCGATGTCATTTGGTAAGAACATGTCTGTTATGCTTGCGATATGTTTTACTAGGACCAGACTACTATCTCAAGAAGTGAACGTTCAATCAATTTGAACGTTGAGTTCGATGGCCTATATAAAAACTAGGAAAACACGAAAACACGAAAACGGGATATCTAAACGCTTGCATACCATTTCCCAGCCAGGTGTACTACAAGTGTACCAAAACTGACCCATGCTTTTAAACATAGCGTTGTTCCATAACTAGCCAAATCTCAATTTTTACATATTCTTAAAAATCAAGATTACGTGGTGTGTCTGGACATCTTACGTAATAAATGAAGTATTGTCAATTTCTCAAAACGCTCATACCTTAAGGAGACTTTCGTCTGTTCAATCATATTTAGAATCAGAATAAAAACTTCCGTTTTCAAGACAAAAACGAGATTTTGAAATTGCCGTTAACGAGCATGCGATTGAAATTAGAGAAATGAAACAGGCTTCAATAAATCAAATTCAGAAAGTCCCAACTTTTTATTCCCCAGTCGCATTAAAACACATGATTTGCAGTTCCAATCTGTATACTAGTAACTCATGGCAGCACTGTCACTGAAAAAATGCTTTTCTATGGTCTACAGATGTTCAGGTTAGCATTTTCGATCGCCTCTTGGTTTCCGTCGTCGTTGCTCACCTGCTGCTGGTGAAGTTTTGAAAAACATAACTGTAGATAAATCATTCGATCGTAAATGTTTGTTTTCGACGACCGAACATGTTGTCACGAAATATTAACGCTCATTGTACTGTTTTCCTTTACAGTTTGTACTCGGCTACGTTGCTGTAACCGGGATGAGCATCGAAGCATGCATTACGATGACTTTTACACTCACAAAGTCCTCCTGACCCGACAATCTACATCGTGCCCTGATAGCTAGCACTGTCTGCTGGAGTCTTAGAGCTTTAAGCAGCATTCCCCAGGTTTTTTTATGAATTATATTAATGTACAGTAAGTGAAGCTGGGAATAATTGCCTCTAACGTTTCTTATGCAAACATACTGTACAGTAATGTTTGCTGACGAGATTTATTTATCTTTGTTTTTTGGTACCCTACTAGCGTTACGAAATATCAGTTTGATGTTGCTGTGTTTAATTAATATCGTTAATTCAGCGATAACGTGGGAGAAGAAGAGCAACCGTTTCAATTAAGTTAAAATTGACCCACGAAACATATCGCCTGTAACGGTTCGGCAGCAACATGTTCGGATGAATGGCTTAATGTGAAGTAGATGTTAAAAAAAGGCTATTACACACCGAAAGGGTGTAACCGAGTTCTACTGAGAAGCAATTTTCGTAGTGTATGGACGTACCGTAATTCAGCAAAGGCCGGTGTATCATAATACTGGGGAGCCGGACCACAAACGGAAGTGATAGCATTGCAAGATCTTCTAATTGTTGACACACCAAGCCGGTGTTTTGGTTTAAAATTAGCCATTTGACATAAATGAACATCGCTGAATTATGACGGAAAAAAACCTGCTGGTTGAACGATTGACCGATATTTCGTGCGCTTAATTCAGTTTTACGGATTCACCATCGATCGAATAGAAATGCTTTCAAAATGTTCATGAAACAAATTCTTAACTTGGAGCAGCTTTGAATTTGAATTTCAAGACGGCGCCGCCAGACTCTTTAAAAAAATCCTAAGTCATTGGGTGGAACTCGAAACCTCTTCAAGATCACACCTTGAGATTTCAAATTGACTCGTACCTCCGCCATCTCAATTCATAATTGGGGAGAAGGGCAATAGAAACAATGTGGTTACACTTGTTTTTGCGATTCTTGGTTTTAGTGTTTCCTTTTGTTTAATAAGACGTGTTTGATAAGCAAGAGGAAGAACTGGTTACAGCATTCGAATGAAAACTGGGGGAGCTATGCTGTTGTAACCCGCTACTACGCGTACCAAGAAAACGAAATAATGGAAAATCGACGTCTTGAAGTTCCACGACTTCCCTTTTTGATATTTTATCTACGAATCGTCCGATATCCATGACAGATATACTTACATCCTGTCTCCTTGTTCAAAACCTGAACTAATTTTTGAAAGTACAGTCAGCATCCAAAAATGGTGGCAGTAAGTGAAAAGCCGCAATTCGCATTCAACCAGTCTAAAGTTTTTTCTCAACTTCCAGCGTACGATAAAAGCTAATTTTTAGTACTGATAAATGGTGAGAGGCAAATTATTTTTTCCTGCAGTGCCTCGAATATTAAACATAAATTGACCGGCAAGAGCGAAACCTTGGCTGGAATGTCAGGGGAGGGGGCGGAACTTTAAGGGCCACTCTAACCGGATTTGAACGCACGTTGGCGGTTCCCAGCGACTGGACCACTTCGATTGAGAAGACAATTGACAGTCTCTTGTAGCACGGGAATTTTTAGTTTTAGAACACTCAAGTTTTCGGAGCGTATTATCAGGGACGTTTAAGTAATCGGTGTAAGCTTAGCGTAAGAGTAAACTTCAATCAGTAGCTGAGTAGTTTACTGTACCCTAAATTTTTCAGGAAAACTCTTCAATTAATGTTATACGATCAATATATATAAAATCTAGTACTACTAGATAATTGTTGTTAATCATGATTATAATTCCGGGAAAGAACAGTAGAGACCGTGCGGTTGCCCTTTCCGAGATTCTATTTTTCAATATGTTCTCACAGAAATTTGGTTTTAGTGATTTAATGTTAATCGAGTTGCAAAAACCCAGCTACAGCTAATTGAATTGAGTAAGCGCAGATCAGTGAACGGTTCAAAGTTTTTGGGAACGTAGATAGGGGTCCGCGCGGAATCGATTACCAAAAAGAATAATCTCACGCCTTCAAATTTTTTTACCCTTAAACGATACAGAAAGGTATTTTTTAATATTTATGAATTTTTAACTTATTTTTACCATGCTAGACCGGTTGGTCAGCCACATTCGTGTTTTTAAAAGCTGAAAGACTGGTGATCACACGGCTTTGATTTTCTTTCCGATCTTTCACTGCAAGATATTCCGTAAAAATAGCATTGAGTATACAGAAGGGTTATCCAGCCAAGTTGAGCCGATTTTACAATGGCATTCTTTGATTGATTCCCAGTGATTTCGATTGATCCACACTGTTTTTGTTTCCGCACATTTTTTTACATTCAAACCCCATCCGTTGGGTGTTGCCGTGATGTATTTTTCTTTTCTAGCCTTTATTACACACAAAATTTGCTTTCTGAGCCCCTAGAAAGCGATTTTTGCTGTTTTATTCCAACATTGTCAGCCTGAGGTTGAGCGTGGACTTGCCGTTTCTCGAAAAAAGAGCTCTGCAGAAGTGCTGTTGCGCCTTGTGGTTCGTTCTTATATTCATTGGTCTTAGCTGAGTAAGAATCCCATCAGCAACATCAACATCAGTTCGTTGTCCTCTTTGATAGTCAAGAAAACCTCATTGACATGATATATTCTGTATTTTTCATGAGTATATTTCAGTCTCCTGTGCATACTCCCTCTACTGTTGGACATTGTGTGCTACGTCATCATTTTTATCAAGGTCCAAATATGGTATTGCCTTGCAGCCGTTTATTCTGACGCGTTTCATAATCAGGCAAATTTATTTATTATTGTTTGCAAATCATGGACAAATCGAAAATTTCATCGGGTGAGGTTCTCAAAGAAATGTACTAAACATTAAATGCATGCAAAAGTCTCATTTTAAAATTAATTTATTTGTTTAAATTTAACATTTATTTGATAGCTATAGCTATGCCCGTAACAGCTTAGAATATTACACAAAACGTCAAATAAGTATTCAAGACCTACGAGAGGTCTGTTGTGGATTTCAAAATCTGGTCGATCTGAAAATTTATTGCGAATACTAATAATAATAATATTATTATAAGATACGATAGTTTTAGAAAAAAATAACGTGCCAGCGTGAGTCTTAGCTTGCACGCTAAAAAATCCGGAAGTGCGGAGTGTCATCGACAATTTCTTCATTCCGTTAAACAACGGATTGATTGATGTTATTTTTGTTAGCCCAAGCGAAAACACATATTTCCTTCAGTGGAAAATATCCGCGAGACTTAAGTTCATTATATTTCAACAGAAAAATATGCTTGTAGATCTAGGAACTTGATTCAAATTTTAAAACCCCAAATGCCTATTAGTGGAAGAAATTATGTGTTCCAGTGCCACAGTGTTGGACACGCCCAACAAGTCCCCATATCCAATCATGATAGTTCTTTAACTCACGAGTATCATACTAGTTTGTAACTCTGTCCACTCTATTAACCCTATTCTGATGTATGTGCCATTTACCTTCATTTCTATAGTTAAAACTTTACTATATAATAATGTGTTTTATTATTTCTACAGTCAGTTCTACTTCTTCTTTCCTTTCTTCCAGTTTATTTCTCTAACGGTCTTTACTATCAGTCTAATAAACTTGTTAACTATCCAACTGACGGTTGGTAGACCTAACAACAGGTTGAGTTTTTCCACAGCGACAAAAAGCGGTTTCTGAAATGTTTATCTTTAACCCTATTTTAATTCTGACGTTATCCTTTATAATATTTAGCTTCTTAACTTTGTGAACTACATGAATAATTTCTGAAACCAGAAGATGGTTTCTGAACTACCCAGGCGGAGAACTCTTCCCGTAAGCAAATCCACACTAGAATATGCCTAATAAGCAAACGCGTTTTTGTCATATTTGTGCGGCCACTAAAACGGTTCAGTTATCCGACAGAATATTAGTTTACGTCTTTTTATCTATAATGTGCTTGTTCGGGCGTCTTTAGGCCATTATTTTCTGCCTTCGCTGTTCCCATCACCCAGTTCTCGCTAGCCACTGCTTTCAAGAGCTGACTTTTGTGCCATTACCGCCGAAGAACGGCACTCAAATGAAAGGGAATTCAGTTTCTAAAATCTGAAGACAGAGAAAACTGACTTCTTAGCTCAATTTTCGATAATAAAACCAATCAAATGAACAGTGGTAAATTTTCACTAAAGACAGTGGCGCGATGCACCTACTGATTTGGGAGCATGCACTAACCTTGCTCCTATACAGAACACTAAGGAATAAAATACTGGTGAGTCCAAGAACTGGCCCCAACAAAAAAAGGCGGCCTTGTTCACGGAAAGAGTGGTCTCACCGAACTGGTGAACTGTTTTGCGCGTATCTCCGTTAAAATCGAGCGACTAAACGCAGGATTTCTTTCATAAGCTAACTACCTAAGCGTGCAGTTTGGGCAATTTTTTTTTTTTTTTTTATATTTATTTTTTTTTTATTTATTTATTTATTTAAAGCATCGCACTTTTTACCAGCTCTCCATTTTTTGTCGTATTAAAACTACACGTTCTCCATGCATGTTTACTGCATGTTTTGTCTGCTGGTTTGTTGCACTCTCGCAAATGGAACTTTCCTGACATCGGCTGATAACTTTGCGTCAGAGAGTCTGTTTAAGTGAAATACCCCAAGCTGACTATGCGGCGTGGAAATTGTTTAGTGGTGCACGTACACAAGGCGTGAAATTCGCAATTTCACGTTAACTCTCAATGCAAAAGTATCAAGGAAAATTTCGTTATCTTACCGAGGCACCAGGCGCTAATGGTCAGTTTAAGATGATCAAATGCAGCGAGGAATCACTGAGAACTCTTTTCTAAAATTGAGAGTGTTTGCATTTTTAATTTCCAGTTTTTTCGATAAAGTACGCTTCCCTTCGTTTTACATTTCGCGAAAGTCATGCGAGGAATCAATAAATCAGGACAATTAAATACCAGACCGTAAGATGATGATAACTGGTTCCGATTCCAACCAAAATCACTTCCTCTGCACGTGAAAAAAACGTGGTTTCATGTCGACCATCAAATGCATTTGTACGGTTGTGCGAGACGTTTCTCTCAAATTAACCGACTAGGTCGAAGCCGTTAATTACAAGAAGAGATGCATGGCCTTGGGCATGTCTGAGATATGAAACAACAGTCTTTCGATTCAGTCATTACACGACCTAACACATCGCCTTTCATTGTCTTTCAAGACGAGACAATCAATATCATATCCATTTATAAAAGGCGACAAATGAAATTCTAAACCGTCTCTCACCATTCTGCAAAAACAAATTTATGTATGACGCGTGGTCTTTTAATCTACGAGTAACCATTTTCTGCTGAATCCTTTTGAATATCCTACGCTGCTCAAATGAAGGCTACGACAAATTGGGTAACGGGGGCTAAACGCTTCCTTTACTGGCACTATCACGATACGCATTTCGCTCGCACGGAAAAGCAATTGGCGCAGGAAAAGTATTCTCGGACTTGTATTTTAAATGAAACTTAATTATTATACCGAACTGATTCTCTGTAGCTGGAACATTTCGATCTCGTTATAGATGGCTCATTCCAAAACTGGTCCCCTTCAACCGATGGTATCTAATGCCGGCGTCTTTCCTTATTGAAGTGGGTGGCATGATATAATGAGTGGGGCGTATAATTTTTTTTATTTGAAATTGAACAATCCTTTGTTTAACATCAGACATGCTGTGGATCAATCTACGCGTGGAGCGGCTACAATTTGCCCATAGAAGCGAAGCTCTACGGACTAAACGGGGGCATTGACCGCGCAATCGGTAAGTTATCGCGCCCTAGCGGTTCGAAAATGCAGTTATAAATACTGTTTTATCTACTTCTGTTTGTTTTTTTTGAATCGGTCCAATCGAATTATTTGTCAGTAATACAGAAAAATTTGAATAGCTGAAAGGTTGTTTTTTTTGCAGTAAAAATGACGTAAAAAATAAAGAGTCAATACTTAAACTATTTATTCTCTTTTGTACCTAGTGGTCAATGTTTTCTACGTTGCCGTCTGCGTCTTCGCCATCACCGCTGCAATTCTAGGACCATGGTTGGAGCGCATAGGCCCGCTGAAATCTGAGCAACTGGCTGCAACCCTTTTCTTTGTCGGAAATTTGTTAACGGCTCTAGGAGCTTACTGCAACAGCCTGACATGCATCTACATCGGGTATGGGATATTCAGTGGGGCAGGCATTGGGATCGGCTCTGTCGCTCCCATTGGTCCCTTACAGACATGGTTTCCGGAATCCCGAGGCTCAGCAGCTGGACTGGCGCTCTGCGGCTACGGAGCGGGCTCAATAGTCGCTTCGTACGTTCAGGCAGGTAAAGTGACCTTTCAGATTTAGCAGATTGAGGGTACCCTTAACCACAAACGGGTCAGGCTCAATTGATTTGGAAAGAGGCATCACCAGTTTTTTCAGTCACGGCAAGTTTGAAAGTACCCAGATTGCATTTTTCTGAGATTTCGACTGCAGCCATTAAACTGATAAGGACCAGAAAATTAGAATTCATTTTCGGCGCCGTATTTCACGAAAGATGTTTTTCAGTTTCCCCATCACAAAATCTGGAATTTACATTTGGGCAATGGGGAGTTGATATAGGGAAGCCCATAAAGCGAAAGTTGTAGCTGACGAAAAAAGGAACTGAATATTTGCGTTTAAATTATGGGAATGCGCGCCCTTCAGAAGTCACGCCCTGATTAATAACTGAAACTATGCTTTTTCGGTTTAGTTTCAGTTTAATGGCCTAACGTCGCTCTGCATCCAGGGAAAACCCCCTGCTCAAGGGCAGCGCCACTACTTAAAAGTATCAACAAAAAATAAATTGACAAAAATTAAAGCTAAAGAAAAAGTGAGAAAACTCTTATACGGTGAGGTATATGTAAATAGAGTAGCGAGCAGGGATAAGATCCCGTCCGGAGAGAACGCAACGCCAATTTATTTTATGGATAGCAGTAGAGAAAAAAGAGGCAGAGAGGCATATACTTTCCGCGTAAATGGCTGAACGTTTCAAATCCGAGTGACGAGATCAACGAACGATCCGTCCGAAGTCTTCAGTGTCCTTCCGTCTACAGATAAAGAGATCCGCTTTGTTTGAATTGGCCGTGGGTGGGACAACTGGCGTTTCCGATGTTACGGGTATTGCCTGCACAAGAACAACCGGCAGCAACAGGAACGTAAGGTTCAAACTAGGTCTCACCAAGAGGAATAATGTTGTAGATGAACCTGTAGGCCAGAATGAGGGAAACTTGAACCAGGGGCTTCCATCCAAGCTGCAGCAGGCAGTGATAGGAGATTTGGCGACTTTGCTACACGTACAAGCATAAAAAACTCATTTAGTGGTCAGTTTTGAAGCATGTACCTGTGTACTTGCGTACCCAGGTACAACTAATTAGGCACAGAAAGCCAGCTTCTTTGATATGGTGTACATATAAAAGAGGCTGTACCTACTTAATTATGTACCTAGGTACTAAGATGCTATGACACCAGCTGCTATTCTGCAATGTACCTGTATTAGAATGTATTAGAATGACTGTACCTATGTACCTATGTACTTATGTACTAAGGCACTAATATTTCAGGTACTCAGATGCTATGACGCCAGCTTCTATTTTGCAATGTACCTATCCGACAGGCTGTACCTATGTGCTTATGTAGCTAGGTACTGGCATACCTATGTGCTACTGTATTCTGATATCACTTGCTGTAGGATGATAAACCTGTTTGAATAGCTGTACTCATATTTTTATGTACTTAGATACTCGTATATTTATATGGAATGGTTCACGTTTCTGCTTCGTTCGAACAAAGTGCCTGTCCCAAACTTTGAAATTCCGCCAAAAATGTGTTTGTAACTAGACTGGTAAACTAAATTTTTGTAATTATGATACTGCAATCTCACAATTATAACGACTGGTTTAACTCCGCATACGTCACATGCATTTTGTGATTTGTGAGCGGGCGCAAGCACATGAACATGCAGTGAGACACGACCGAGGTGAAAAACACAGTTATGATAGTGAAGTTATAGATAGTGAGGCTACTATTGAAAATAGACCTCAAAATTGTTTTTGGGGTCATCTTTGAAAACTGAAACAGACGCCCAGCAGTCAGTTTAATTGGTTAGCACAAGGACTATTTAAAATAGTCTGATTGTAAAAAATTATTTAAGCAGCTAAATCAATGAAAATAGAATCTGCAGAGCGCATTCCACTTTGCAATAATTTTTATTAACCATGGGAAAGAAAAACTAAATGTTTGAGATGGTGCAACCAAACTATCAATTGTAAAATTAGCCGCCATTTTAGCTTGATTTTGTTTCCTTGAAACAATTGAAAACATTTAAACCACACAATTTTTCTCGTTTGGTTTATAAGGTGGATAAAAGTTTTTAAAAAAAAAGCTAATTGTTCAACGTATCAGCTTCAAATCTGCAACCAGAGTTAAGGTAATAATATTAAAATGGAATTACGAAGGTAGTGACCATTTGATGTAGGAGCAAAGGTCAAGGTGATCCTGAACTAATCAGTCAGCGCGCACTTGTAACCGGCAAACTTCATGGTTTCCAGTTTCACGAAACGCGTTTGCCGAAGCAGAATGAATGGGCTGGCAAACGCGTTTCGTGAATTGGAAACCATGAAACGCGTTTGTCGGCTATACGTGCTTCACTCGTTTCTAAGTACAAAGGCACACCGTACCGGCTTTGAGGAAATATGGTAATTGCAAAACCAGAGGCTGCCGGTTTATTTCCAGCGCAGGCTTGCTTTACCCAAATTTTTCAAATTTTAACTAGAATGGAGATACTAATTCATTAAATATTTGGCGTTTAAAATTCCCTCCATGTTTCAATCCAAATTTAAAATCAAACTTTTTGGTTAAAACACTATTCACTGGATATAAAGGGAACTGCTGGTTTGCCATAATGAAAAATTACCGCCTTTCTTCAGTATTGGAGTCATAATGAATTTCAACTGTGTAACATATAACATTATTAATTTAATAACCTTTGTAAGTTTTCCCCTAAACTAACTACTGCAAATCAATGGGGAAAGCTGCTCCAGACATAATCGGCGCCGTGAAATATTCAATTTCGTTTCCCAGATTCGAAGGATGGCCGGGCCAGAATTATTAATAGATGCGTCTCCTTATTTTAAAGAAATCTTAGAGAACCCTAGTACCTTAAACATAAGTACATAGGTACAACCATTCGGATAGCTACATTGCAGAATAGAAGCTGGCGTCATAGCATCTGAGTACCTAAAATATTAGTACCTTAGTACATAAGTACATAGGTACATTGCAGAATAGCAGCTGGTCTCATAGCATCTTAGTACCTAAAACATATGTACCTAGGTACATAAGTACATAGGTACAACCCTTCTGATAGGTATCAATGTTTAGAATAATCATATATCGTTTTACCTATGTCTCTTTGTACCTAGATACATAAGTACACAGGTACATAAGTACAAACCAGGTCGCGCGACTTTTTTGAGCTTGCTGTAAAACTGACCAGTAGTCACCGTCAGGGGACTTAAGTTCGGAGTACCGAGGAACAGCTTCATGCAATCCTCCAGTTCGTTGATTAGAGTCAATAACTCAGTTTTTGCAGTACAGAACAGTAGTCTATCATAGGCATGACAAGGCATCGAAACAAAACGATCCGCGCCTGTTATCTCTGCCGAAATAACGCCGTGAGGTAACAAGTTCGCTGGCGCGCCTTTACTGCTACTTTAAGGTGTTCGGTTTCCAGATCAGATATCAGTCTAGGTGAATTCAAAAGTATTTTGTCGAGCTGGCTTATGGTATGGCGATACCGTCGAGATGATACTGGTGGATTGCGGGTGATCGCATGGCTGAGAAACAGACATAAGAAGACTTCTCGGGACCAAAGAAGACCGTAAGATTTTTTCCATCCAGCTGGGAAACAGCATGGTGTGACGCATGCGTTGTAGAGAATGGTCAATAGTTGGACGAGGGCAACTCCACACTCCCTCATCAGCCGATAAGTGATCTGAAATAGTACGCTTAATTTGGTCACATCCAGGCACTTCAGAGTTTTCTTGACATCATTCTCCTTGATACAGACGGAGAGCTGATTCATAGGCTAAAAAAAAACCCTGGGCAGCAATTGTGGACGCATGACTGTTGGCAGCCGGAAAAAAATTAATGTTGTCGGTTGGCTTAGTCCAAATCTGCCAAAGCAAAAGAATCGTCAGCAAGACTTTTCAAAGGAGGAACTGTCTCAACGTCAACTGATGACCTAACAAATCCCCAAAACTTCTGTGAGTCGCTTCCCTTCGAGAATCAGACTGACAGAACGGAGTTTCTTGAAAGCGACATTGCGCCGGCGGATGACGTTTTTGATTTTAGACGGATAGTCGCACTGGCCATGTTGCAGCCTGATGGAAGTCAGCCGGTAAAAATGATTCACTCTGTTGGTAATGGTGTTTTCAATCACACCCGCTTGATCGGTGGGATCGCGTCTGGCAAGGCGTCTGTTCCAGTCGATATCCGACAACACGCGTTGAGAGGCCGCAGTTTTGTTACGGTCGAAAATCCCTTTTTGTCTGGTCAGCAATTTTGGACGCCAAAAAGGCACTGCGGTAGTCAGACTGATGTCGATGTGGTCGCAGGAGGCTGCTGGTAGTGCCACTGGAAACGACAGCAAGATTTTGAGGGATGAACACTAGATCAAGTGTATTAGCAAGGTGGTGGGAAAACAAAAAACTTGTTTAAATTCGAATTCGAGACAATTACAATTGATTTCAGCATTACGATTTTTATTTGCAGTTTTTCTTAATACAATTTCAAAAGAAATGTTTTTCACTGATCGTCAGAAGTATGAATTTGCTTCACTACATTGAACTTGGGGAAAACGTTATAATGGGTGTCCTATCGACGTGTCGAAAAAAGGTTGTCATATGATTGCTCGAAAAAAGTACGCACAAGCGTTTTAAGTTCACTTTTCCGAGAGAGAATTATCGGGGGATTTATAAAAGACTTGCGTCGGATGAAAGTCCTAAAATGACAGCGTTGGGAAGAATACAGTGCAATATTGTGCTTAGATTGATCAGACTTGCGAAACTGCAGCTCTCAATTGATTTTGTTGAGTTCGTGATCCAGAATTCATTTTTGAGTTGACGAAATCTTGGCTTCCACCCGAAAATGTTTCCTAGAAGCTGGGCTTGTTGTATTATTTTTTTTGGGCTATCGGTTTGGACTAAAACCTTTCGTTGCCTCTGAGCGATGCGGGAGACAGTAATGACAACCTTGTTGATCACCACCAGCTTAACCAAGAACAATAGTACTTGATATTTGTTTCCTAATTTTAAAAGTCTTTCAACTTTCGTTACCGAACTGTCTGTGGTACACCAAGCAAGACTAAAGCGTCAAACAAAGAAATCGCACTATTCCGGGCCAATTTTCAGTTCATCGCCTAACTTTAGACACTTGGAAAGCGGACATGTGGGAGTTCTTCAAAAAAGTCCGCAATTTTTTTTTATTTTGCCAGTAGACGGGTTGAACTTATTTCGTGCCTAAAGGGTTAGCTGCAAGTCGGTACGTTTTGGTTCTCAAACATGTTACCTGCGAAACGGTGCCTCTAACTATTCTTATCATATTTTCGCCAAATCGGTAGGTGAAATCTTTAGTAACACGAAAGCCACATCTCAGTTTATTCGAAAGGAAAGGACTAGTTCATGCCATCTGATGTTAAGTATACTAAGATTCTAGCATTTCAACGACCTTAATTCTTTCTTTCAAATGTGATTTAAATATTATTTCCTTCTTCATAGTTCAATATTTATTTATAAACGGAGAACGAAATAGAGCTGAAAAAATGAACCTTGGCTCTGTGTCTCCGCCAGTTTCACTCGCGTTAAAAACTTCCACCAGAAGTAAGCTTTTTTTATGAATGTCCTTGTTCGTCC